>VDFB02360768.1:0-114298 GCA_007258455.2 Sequoia sempervirens | reverse complement strand
CTGCATACCTTTTCCTCTTCCTCTTTGAAGGGCTTCAACTTATGACGAACTCCATCCTTTGTCAAAGAATAGGTGTTGGCATGTCCATCATGTATTGCTCATCGATCAAACTGCCATGGTCTTCCTAACAACATATGACAAACATCCATAGGAATAATATCACATAATACCTCATCATGGTAATTTCCAATCTTGAACTTTACTAGACATTGTTCATTTACCAAGGCTTTATGGTCCTTTTGCAACCAAGCAATCCAGTATGGGTTCAAATGCTTTCTTCTCTCCAACCGCAACTTACTAACCATTTCTTCTGAAACAAGGTTATCGGTACTACCTCCATCGATAATAATATTGCAAAATTTACCTTCACACTTACATCTAGTGTGAAACAAATTCTTCCTTTGAGTTGGCTCATTCTGCTCATTTAGCAAGGCTCTTCTAGTAACAAGAACCTCTCATCTTTCTGCATCCTCAAAATGTGAAGACTCGACATCTTCATCAACATGTGCAACTCGTGCATTACCCTCAGGTCTTCTATTTGTCCTTCCTCGATGTTGTCCTTCTTCTCCACATTGGAAATAGGTTCAATGGAAGCCTCCTATTCTCAGTCCTAGTCCAGATCTTTCCTTTCCTCTTTGGTCTCCATTATTTTGATCATGAGGATGGTAGGTGTTATCTGCTTTTTGGTTTTGGCCACTATTGGAACCTTTACCCTTCTTTTCATTTTCATTTTGACCTCCATATGACCATCCACTAGTCTTTCCTCCACGACCTCCACCCCATTATTTTTTCTCAAACCTCTTGTTTAGTCGTTCTTCAACCTTTAGAGAAAATTGATAAGCATCCTCAATGGTGGTCATTCTTACCAGTGTCAATACTTCTTGTATGCTTGGCTTTAACCCGTTTATATAACAAGCAACTTTCTCCTTATTCACCTTAGAATGTCCTGTCTGAATTAGGACCTTGTGAAATTCCAATGTGTATTCTTTCACCGTCCTTGTCCCTTGCCTCAATCTCTTCATCTTCTTAAGCAGATCCAATTCATAATCAACTGAAATAAATTGTTTCTTCAACTTTGACACCATTCTTTCCCATTTGGAAATTTTATTTTTCCCTTGTTTTCCTCTTTCTAACTGGACCTCTTTCCACCATATATTGGTGTGACCTTTCAATTTTTTATTTGCAAACCTCACTCTATGAGGATCTTCAATCTCCTCAAACTCAAAAAATTCCTCCATTTCATTGGTCCAATCAATCAATTCTTCAAGATTAAGATTTCCACTAAAATTTTAAACCTCCATTTTAGGTCTCTTCCCAATGCTTGAGATCACTCGCAACAATATTCTTTCTCTAGGATCCATTGGATCCTGATCTTCCTCTTCAATTTCCTCTTCTATTTCATCTTCACTTTCATCTCTATCTCATTGCACATCTCTTCTTCAAACCTCTTGTTGTAAGGTTTCTAATTTCCTTCTAAGGGATCTGATTTCATCTTTTGGTGGATCTCTTCCTCCATGACCTCATCCTCGACCTCTACCAAACTAGGAAATTCTTGGAGGCATCTTGAACTCAAACCACACTCATAGGTCTTATTGCAATTGTCTCACATTCGGTGCTTTGTTATAGGCTCAAGAGATCCTACTCTAATACCACTTGATGGTGGCCACACCACCCAAAACCCATAGAAATCACAACAACAAATACCAACACAGAAGATGTGAGATAGAAAAATTACTCACTTTCAATTATTTTCAGAAAATGAAATTACAGATTTAAAGCTTACATGCTATAGCTTCATGGGCTTGATTCATTACAAAAAATCAACTCTGAAAAGAAAATCTACTATTCAGAGCCATAATCTACACTATCAGGCCACCTTCTCCAACCCCCACTTAACCCTTTTTATTTTCCCCAATAACCATCCTAGAATGTTCTAGAAAGATCAAATTTCCCCTTTTTGTTTTGGCGCAAAAATTCCTGCCATTTGATTTTTGGCCTAGACAATTTTTTTTATGAAATTCACTTTTTATAGGACCAACTTCGTGAGGCCATAACTTTTGATCCGAGTATCTGATTTTCTATTATTGAATATCATTGGAAATCTCTCAACGATCTTTACAATGTGTGAACTCACTGTAGGTCGGTTCAACCACTTTTTGAGCTATTTTGGGGCCTCTAAATTTTTATATCTAAATTTGAAGCTGCAATGGAGAAATTTCTCAAGACGAAAACTTTAATTTCTCCCAAACCATGTAGGGTATTGAGGTGATTCTTTTGCGACCAGAAATTTTTTTTATCTCTGCTCCTTGGGGTAAATTTTCACATCCATACGAGCCCGTTTAGGCTAACTTACTAAAAATAGTAAGTGCTCATTTTTCACTATTTCTAATGCCTTACTGTCTTACACCCCCATCATGGGACTCAAAACAATTAAAGAAAATAAACAATTTTTTTTTTTTGGGTGATGCGAGATTGTCCTACACCACTAGATGCTCCTACATCAATCTTATCATTTAGCACTCATCTTCATCATGCTAAACTAGTTTTGTATCCATGTTTCATTCATATTCCATCACTTTATCATTAATAAAATCTATTGAAACAACTCATATTATCAAAGGGATTGGGAAAGGGTCACCATTCCACATCAATGTGACACCACTCCCCCAATGGAATGAGATTTGAGGTCTTAGAATAGGTTTTATTATGCTTTCATGATTGATTTTGTGTTAGTTTAATGGCTTCCTAGTTTTTTATGATTTTTACTATCTCATTGGGATCATGGCTTAGTGGATTAAATAGGCTTTAAATTCATTTGGATCTAGCATGTTTAGTTCATACTATGATCATGGTCACATATACTGAGAGCACAAAAACAAAGATCTAATTCAAATTTAGTAATAAATAGTAGAACATAGGCACCTAGGGTGTGTGTGTCCTTGATAGGGTTTTCAAAAATTCAAAGTTTGAATATTTAGGGTGTTGTTTAGGGTTCTCCAATCAGTATTCAAATAGGTCTGACAGTGAATTATTTTCTATATTTTATTGATTTTAGGATTGTTAACTTAACAATGCAAATATGAAACAATGTTGAAAGTAAATGACAATTTTGAAATGAAGAAATAGAATTCAAACAATAGAGTCCAATAGAGAACACAAAAAAAAAATCTAATTCAAATTTCAGCCACAAAGTATAAGACATCAACACGTAGGGCATATGTGTCCTAGACAAGGTGTTTTAAAATTCAAGTGTGATTGTGCTTGTTACTATTTAGGGTTCCCAATTATATGCACAAATAGTTTTGACAGTGAGTATTTTTTGATATTTTATTGATTCTATGACTATAGAAATGGAAAGTAGAAATGTGCAAATCTGTGAACAATAAATGATAAATTTTGCATACAATTTTCATATGCAAGATGCACCAATGATTGACTAATTTCAATATGCAAAGTTCTAAAAATGATGATTTTATGCAATATTTTAACTTTTTTTCTTTTTTGACCTAAATGAAAGACACAATTTGAATGCAATGAATAATTTTATATTTTAATGACCTAATTAATTCAATTTGAATGTAGATCTGATCTAAGATTACTTAAACAAATCCTATTTTAACCTTTAATGCAATATGAATGCAATATTTTTATATTTTTATATTTTTATATCTTTTTATGATACAAAAATGAAACCCTAAATGATAAATGCAAAACAATAATATGCAAAACCTAGATATATGGTGAATTATGAAAAAAATTAGAAGGTATGTGATGTTAATAGGTCAAGCTCACCAAAATGAAACAATGAGATTGGGAATGCAAAGTTGGGATGAAGGTTTGATGGATTTAAATAAGGTATGTGATTGAATTATAGCCTGATAGGTGATTTAACCAACCCTTAACCAAATCACTAAATTTCCTGATGATGAAATATGATGATCTAACTAGGGTAATAGTGCAATTTACTATTCTGATGCAAATATAGAAGACATGGAATTTCACAAACAAATTCATACAACATAAATGAGAATAGGACATTGTGCACCTATGATTCAAATTTAGGGAAAAAAATGGACACGGATACCCAAGGTGCGAGTTTCCTTGTAGAGCTTTTATGGATCTATTTTTGGGGTCCTCTGATGTTGGATTTGATCTTTGGTTTCCTACTGAAAAATATGTCAGAAGACTATCAGATATTTTTGTAACTAAGTTCTTATGTATTGACAAGATGTGGAGTTTCAAATGCAACAATGAATAAATTATCTTCAATATCTTTTTAATCTTCCTCAAACCTAAGATCTACACATTCACAAAGAGAATAAATGTTGGGATATTTAGGGGCTTTCCTCAATCAAACCCTATGTAAGTGTTTCCACTCCCACAATGGAAATTTCAATGATGAAATTAGAAAGTGTTGCAATTCACCACCCTTCAATGGCTTCCCTGAAGGACTGAAGTCATGCACATTACCTCAAGGACTTGGATATTTCTTTGCTTGATTGCTTGAATTCTGGAATTGCTTGGAGACCTACAAAAATTGTTATCCTTCATAAATCAAATGATAACCTAAAAACATATGAACTCGCATAATATTTTACATGATGTTAGGATCTTGAATTACTGCAATAAAGCTCTAAAAATTTTTCTCTTGACTTACTCTTGATGATAGTAATTTTTCTTATTTTTACCTCTTGCTAGTCCATGTTCAAATGATGTAATAACTTAGGACACTTGAAATTTAAATATTAAATTTCCACAACCAAATTATTTCAATTTGAAGGGAAAATAGGACACTCACACCCAAGGAATGGGTGTCCTCGACCTATTTTCAAGGATAGTTAGTGTCGGGGGTAATGTATAAGTTAAATGCAATTGATTTTTTGCAAGTATGAATGAGTATGGTGGTGTTGTCATTAATATTGTCATTTATGTCAACATAGTATAGGTTGTTGCAGAGAAATGGAAAAAGGTGATTGCAAGTTGTGCATGTATAGTTGAGATACTGTAAAGATGTTGTGAGACATGGAGTTATCTTTATGGTGTCGTAGGTGTGCTGATATGATGAGTTACCAAGTGCTTTTGAGAAATAGTGAAGACAAAATTGTGTGTGTGTTTAGAATGTGCTCTAGTTTGTGCTATGCATTTCTTCTGTGTTAATCCTATGCTTGTGTGGATCTAAAGTGTTGTTTATGGGATTCAATGCATGATATATCCTAGATTAAAGCCTATAGTGTGATGAAGTGTGAAAATTGTGTTCACTAGTTTGTGAACTGGTCTGGTAATGCTATTTGTCTGTGGAATGGGAGAAATGTATCTACTCCATAGTCCTCTGTTGGTTTTTTTTGGTCTTTCGGATCTACAACAAGGCTTGTAATGGTGTTATCTGTGTTTTGACAAAGATGTTTGTGGTTTGGTGCTCCGGAAGACTGGTTTCAGAATTTGTGTTTGTGTCTGTATAGTCCAGATGGATTGATGGAAAGTACTATGTGTATGAAGGTCATTGCATTTGCTGCAAATGAATTTGAAGGTATATGAGATGTTTTTTAGTGTATGGTGAAGCATGTTATGTGGTTTTCATGTTATCCTCTTGTTGTGGAATTGTGTACTTCAAAGTTCATTTGTGTTTTCATTAGGTTTGGCTGACCTAGTGCCTACACATCATGCGAAGGATAAGTATCAATTAAGGAAGCATGTGATTGATCCAAGATGTTGTTTTGGGTCTTGATTAAGTGTTGGTTTGGTCTGCTCTCATTCTCTTCCACCACAGGAATGTTGAGTTTCCAACCTAATTTGAATTTGTAATATGAAGTGTGTGTAACCAACCTTGGAGAAAGTTTCTATGGTTGAAGATGGTATAAATACAATTTGAGATGTTATGGATTGATATATTGAACATGGGCCACAAGTTTGAGAAGCAAGAGTGTGCAAAATTGAATTGAGGCAGCGGTACTTTAATGTGTTAGACTCCTAAAAGTAGTGAGTTGATGGTGTCTACAATATTTTGATCAAGGTTATGGATATGTGTGATTTTCTATGGTGGATTTTTTTGTTATCTTTTGTATTTGTAGGTAGTGAGCCTCCTTTTTGGACAATGAGTCATATCTATAGGCAGTGAGCCTTGTATCTGGATAGTGAGTCCTTCTTGGGTAGTGATCCCTTTGGCAGTGAGCCTCTTTGTAATCGGTTTTGGAATTACTTTATATTGTGAGTTAATCATCACCATGGTTTTTCCTTTATTGGGTTTTCCATGTAAATATGGTGTTTCTTGTGTTGATATTGCTTTTTGTTATTTGCATTTTATGTCTATACTTAATAATAGAATAAAGTGGATGTGAAGTTGATAATTGTTTGGGATTTGTGATTGAGATTGGTGACAACTGATTCACCCCCCTCTCAGTTGTCCTACACCTTTCAACAATTGGTATCAGAGATTTGGTTCCTCAGAGAAGAACTTAACCACTTTAGGTAGATATGATGGTGCATAAATTTTCAATCCTCGTGTTTGATGGATCTGACTACAATGACTAGAAAGTGCAGATGAGAGGTTACTTGATCTCTCTTGGCTACAAGACTTGGAAAGTTGTTGAGATAAAATATGTAGCACCAGCAAGTGGTCCTTCTTATGCAGATGAGATTTCTACCTACGAGGAAAATGAAAAAGCAAGGTATGCAATCTATAGTTCTTTATCTAAGACTGAGTAGAAAAAAGTTATTTCTTTGGACATTGCTTATGAAGTTTGGAAAAAGAAGATATCTATGAAGGAAATAATAGAGTCAAATTGCCAAAGAATCTAATAGCTAGGAACATATATGAGAACTTGAAAATGGAAGAAGGTAAAGATATTGCAAGCTATTTTCAGAGGGTTGATATTGTAGTAAATGAAGTAAAAAATCAAGGTGGTACTCTGACAGATGAAGATGTAATGGAGAAGATTTTCATGACCCTACCGAAGAGTTACATTGATAAAGTTTCAGCCATTGAGGAAATGTATGATCCTAAGAAGTTCACTAAAGAACAACTATTTGGCACCTTGACCACATTTGAAATGAGGAAATTTGGAAAAGAAAAGGAGAAAATAGAAATAGCCTTCAAAGCCACTAAGACAGAAGAAGATCCAGATAGTGAAGGTTTAGAGGAGTTGGAAGAAAATTTTACAAGGAAGTTAAAGAAAGGTACGTGTAGGTACAAAGGTATATTACCTTTTAAATGTTTCAATTGTGAAAATATTGGTCACTCTGCTTCAAGATGTCCAAATAGAGTTGTACACAAGAAGAGTAGAGACAATAGAGACAAAAAGGATAAGAAGTTCAAGAGATTGTACTATGTTAGAGAAGATGCTAGAATTTCTAATGATGAATCTGATTTTGAGGATGATAATGATGAATGACTATTCTTAGCCTTAGAGATTAAATAAATGTCTACTAACTCTAGAATATTTGCAAGGGAAAGTGGTCCATAGAATAAGAAGGATGAGATGGAAGGTACTCTAGTTATTGCCTTTCATGCTAGACAAGATGAAGACTATTGGGTGATTGATAGTGGCTACTCAAATCACATGACTGAAGACAAAATTAAGTTTACTAAACTTGAAAAGTATGATGGTGGATTATTCATGTTTTGAGATGATTTTGGTGCAAATATTGTTGGAAAAGGAACATTTTGTTTTGATGGAAAACATAGTGTTAATGATGTCTATTATGTTAAGGGATTAAGGAATAATCTTTTGAGTGTTGGAAAAATGTGTAGATAAGGATTCAAGCTTGTATTTCAAGATAATACCTGTGAGATCAAAAAAGGGTCTGGAATTGTTGTTGTTGTAGGAAGAAGAACATATGGAAACATTTATCAACTTAAGGGTGTTGATGGTCAGTGCCTTGTATCTCAAGTTGATGAAAGTTGGCTATGGCACTAGAAGATGGGACATGTAAACTTTGACAATCTAATCAAGATTAGCTCAAGAGAAGTTGTCTGGGACCTGCCTAAAATCACAAAGCCCACCAATATTGTTTGTAGAAGTTGGACCAGTTGGGAAAAAAAACAAGATGTAGTTTTAAAGGAAAAGAGAAATCAACTATTGGAATGCTAGAATTTATTCATATAGACCTCTATGGTCCCACAATAATAGGAAGTTTTAATAGTGACAAGTATTTTATGCTGTTGATTGATGATTATTCTAGAATGACATGGGTTACTTTTCTTAGGGAGAAAGTTCAAGCTCTTGATAGATTCAAAGTGTTCAAGGCTAGGCTAGAGAATGAAGTTAACCTAAGAATAAAATGTTTAAGGTCTGATAGAGGTGGATAATTCACTTCCAATGAGTTTAATACATTTTGTGAAGAGCATGGTATAAAGAGACATTTTTTTGGTCCTAGAATTCCTCAAGAAAATGGAGCTATTGAGAGGAAGAACCAGACTATTCAAGAGGCTGCAAGAACTATGATGAAAGAGGAAAATGTACCTGATATATACTAGAGAGAAGAAATCCACACTATTTTTTAAATTCTTAACAGAGTTTAGATCAAAGGTAGGAACACAAAGACCCCTTATGAGTTGTGGATTGGCAAGATTCCTACTACTAAGTACTTTAAGGCGTTCAAAATTAGATGTTATATTAAAAGAGATGATGAGATCCTTTGAAAGTTTGATGCTATATGTGATAAAGGTATTTTCCTTGGATATTCAGCTAGTAGTAAACCTTATAGATGCTTCAATAAAAGATTGAGGAAGATTGTTGAGAGTTCAAATGTAGATTTTGATGAAGATATGCATAGACTAGTTGAAATAAGTGAAGTTGAACCAGATGAACCTATTTGCAAAAAATTACAAGAAGAACTAATTGAAGAAGAAGAAGCTCAAATTTTTTTTCCGAAGACTCCAAAGTATGTACAGAAGAATCATCTGAAAGAATAGATAATTGGAGATAAAAGTGAAGGCGTAAAGACAAGAACCTAAATCAATGTGTGAAGCATTCAAAGATGAGAATTGGGTTAGAGAAATGAAAGAGGAGTTGCAATAGATAGAGAAAAATCAGACATGGGAACTAGTTCCTAGAGTTGTAAACAAGAACATAATTGGTAAAAAGTGGGTGTTTAGGAATAAGCTAAATGAGAATGGTGAAGTAGTAATAAACAAAGCAAGACTTGTATGCAAAGGTTATTCACAGGTTGAAGGAATAGTCTTTGAGGAGAAATTTTCCATAGTGACAAGAATGGAGGCCATTTGAATGTTTTTGGTATTTTCTGCCCACAAAGATTTCAAGGTATGTCAGATGGATGTTAAGTCTGCATTCCTGAATGGAGATTTGGAAGAAGAGGTGTACATGGAACAGCCAGAGGGATTTTAGTTATCAAATAAACTAGACATGGTCTGTAAGTTGAAAAAGGCACTATATGGACTTAAATAGGCTCCCAGAGCATGGTATGCAAGGTTGGACATATATTTGACACAACAAAGGTTCAACAAAGGCTCTGCAGACAATAATCTCTATTTCAAATTTGAAGGAAATAGAATATTGATAATGGTTGTGTATGTTGATGATATTATCTTCAAAGGAAATGAGGGTATGTGCAAGAGATTTTTAGAGGAGATGCAAAAAGAGTTTGAAATGTCTATGATTGGTGAATTGAATTTCTTTCTTGGACTTCAAGTGAATCAAACTAATAAGGTCATATTGATTTCAAAATCAAAGTATGTCAAAGAGTTGTTGAAGAAGTTTGGAATTGATGATTCCAAACTGGTCTGTACTCCTATGATGACTAGATGCAAACTGATTAAGGATGATGATTCTCCTAAAGTTGATCAGAGCATGTACAAATCTATGATTGGTGGATTGTTATATCTTACTGCTACTAGACTAGATATCATGCATGCAGTATGTTTGGTTTCCATATTTCAAGCAGAACCTAAAGACGCACATGTTATAGTTGTGAAAAGGATATTCATATATCTAAAAGGAACTATAGATTATGGCTTGTGGTATCCTAAGTATATTGATTTCACTTTGAGTACTTACACCAATGCAGATTGGGCTAGTTGTGTAGATGATCGGAAGAGTACAAGTGGTGGTGCATTATTTCTTGGAGGAAGATTAGTTTCATGGCTAAGCAAGAAATAGGATTCAGTTTCTTTATCCACTATAGAAGCTGAGTACATTTCTGCAACATCTTGGTGCACACAGGTATTATCGATAAAGAAAACATTGAAGGACATAGAAGTGATGTGTGATGAGCCTATCCCTATCTTCTGTGATAATAAAAGTGCAATAAATATTTTAAAGAATCCACTAATGCATTCAAGGACAAAGCACATACCTATCAAATATCATTTCTTATGAGAAAAGGTATTGGAGAATGAAGTCAGGCTATAATATGTGCCTACAAAGGATCAAATTTCTTATATATTTACTAAGGCTCTTTAGAAGGTTACTTTTGAGTATCTCTAAGTGAAGTTGGGGGTTACTACCCCTCCTTCTTTGAACTAGGTGCTCATGGAGGTGCATCAGTCCAGTGGATCTATAGATTCTTCATTTTTCTAGACTGATGATTGGCTCTACTCCTCAGGGGGAGTAGGAAGTACCATTGTTACAGTATGAGATGTGGGTGCACTCCTAAGGGGGAGTGATCAGATTCTTTTCCATTGATTTCAAAGCGGGAGAGAAAGTCATGAGAAAGAGAGTATGTTGTAAGGAAAAGAGAGTGCAGGAAATGTTGTGTAGGTTGTCTAATATAAAAAATAAAGGAGAGTGCAGGAATGGAATGAATGTTGTATTTGATGGTTTTTAACATCATGTGTTACCATCAATGAAAAAGGGGGAGATTGTTGCAAGTATGAATTAGTATGGTGGTGTTGTCATTAATGTTGTCATTAATGTCAACATAGTATAGGTTGTTGCAAAGAAAGGAAACAAGTGATTGTAGGTTGTGCATGTATAGTTGAGATACTATAGAGATGTTGTGAGTACATGGACCTATCTTTATGGTGTTGCAGGTGTGTTGATATGATGAGTTACCAAGTGCTTTTGAGAAATAGTGAAGTTTGAATTATGTGTGTGTTCAAAATGTGCTCTAGTTTGTGCTCCACATTTCTTCTGTGTTGATCATATGCTTGTGTAAATCTAAAGTATTTTTTATGGGCTTCAGAGGGTGATATATCTTGGATT
Source organism: Sequoia sempervirens (assembly GCA_007258455.2). Classification (NCBI taxonomy): domain Eukaryota; kingdom Viridiplantae; phylum Streptophyta; class Pinopsida; order Cupressales; family Cupressaceae; genus Sequoia; species Sequoia sempervirens. The sequence continues at coordinate 103,139 of VDFB02360768.1, read as the reverse complement.
AAAACTTCTAGTTTGATGAAGTGTGAAAGTTCTATTCATCGATTTGTGAATTGGTCTGGTAGTGTTGTTTATCTATGGACTGGGAGAAATGTTTTTGCTCTGTAGTCCTCCACTAGTTTGTTTCTAGTCTTGTGGAGATGCAAGAAGGATTGTAATGGTTTTATCTATGTTCTGACAAAGATGTTCATGGTTTGGTGCTCTGAAAGACTAGTTTTAGAATTACTTTGTGTGTTAGTATAGTCTGTATGGACTGATAGAAAGTATTTTGTGTATAAAGGTTGTTTCATTTTCTATGGATGAATCTAAAGGCATCTGAGATGTGTTTCAATGTATGGTGAATCATGTTATGTGGTCTACATGTTATCCTCTTATTGTGGAATTGTGTACTTCAAAGTTAATTTGTGTTTTCATTAGGTTTTGTCGACTTGGTTTCTACACGTCATGCAAAGGATAAGTATCAATTAAGGAAGTGTGTGATTGATCTGAGATGTTGTTTTGGGTCTTGATTAAGTGTTGGTTTGGTCCACTCTCATTCTCTTCCACTGCAGGAATGTTGATTTTATGACCTAATTTGAATTTGTAATATGAAGTGTGTGTAGCCAACCTTAGAGAAAGTTTCTAAGGTTGAAGATGGTATAAATAAAAGTCAAGATGTCATGGATTGATGTATCGAACATGCCACAAGTGTGAGAAGAAAGTGTGTGCAAAAGTGAATTGAGGCAATAGTACTTTAATGTGTTAGACTCCTAAAAGCAGTGAGATGATGGTGTCTGCAATCTTCTGATCAAGGCTAGGAATGTGTGCAATTTGTTGTAGTGGATTTTTCTATTATCTTTTGTATTTGTAGGCACTGAGCCTCCTTGTTGGATAGTGAGTCCTATCTATAGGTAGTGAGCCTTGTATCTAGATAGTGAGTCCTTCTTGGGAAGTGAGCCTCTTTGTAATCAATTTTTTGAATTACTTTATATTGTGAGTTAATCCTCATTGTTGTTTTTCTCTTATTGGGTTTTCCATATAAATTTGGTGTTTCTTATGTTGATATTGCTTTTTGTTATTTGCATTTCATGTTCATACTTAATAACAGAATAAAGTGGATTTGAATTTGATAATTGTTTGGGATTTGTGATTGAGATTGGTGACAACCGATTCACCCCCTCTCTCAGTTTTCTTGCACCTTTCAATAGATTCCCAACTGTAATTCCTCAAAATTGTTAAAAATAGGCCATAGAATGTATAATTTAGGAAATTAAATACTTAATCAAGTCCAATAATTTAAGGGGGGACAAAACATGAGGTAAAATTGTCAAGGGTGACAATTTACGATGGTACACACTCCTAATGGTTGCTTGTTGACATTATCAAAGCCACAAATTGAAAGGTCATTCAGTTTTATAAGGTTCTTATCCACACCAATCTTATCTAGAAGATTAATGCTACAAATATTAAGACCTAATCCGTTATCTATGAGAGTACACTTAATTCTAATTTTGTTAATAATCACCATTATCATTAAAGCTTCATTTTTGTTTTGGATCTCAAGCAAGGGTAGTTCATGTTGAGGGAATGCAATATCCAACTTTGTTACTTGCATACAATCAAATAAGGTTGCTACATCATTCATTTTAATAGAAGTTGACACATTAATCTTCTGTAAAGCCTCTTGGAGCATCCCATGGTATGTAGGTGATGTTTGAATCAAATCCAAAAGGGAAATCTTGGTTGGAGTATTATGGACCTTCTCAACAAGATCATATTCTTTACCACTACATTAATGAATATTAGGTGTAGGTAGAAGGTATTATTGAGGGATTTGGATGGATGTTGGAGTTTGTTTTGGTTTCTTATTATTTCTAGTGCTATATGTGTAAGCAATTATGTGATAACTTGGTTGTTGTGACACATGACTATTAGTGAGTTGTTTTGTAAATTTTAAGATATGGCCATGATATTTAGGAGGTCCTATAATGAGAGGTGACATAAGAGGTCGAATAGGATTTTTAGGAGGTCCAATAATCAAAGGAGTTTTTTTTGGCCCCACAGTTGTCATTACACCAAAATTTCAACCTATTAATGCTTGATACAACCATCAAAGTTAATGGATCCAGGAGAGATGGTTAGTCCATGTCACGAACCCCGAGGGGACTGCTAACCAGCTGCCAAAAATCTCCTCCTTAGTGTTACCCGAAGGGATTCAATCCCAACACCTTTGGCTCTAATAACAATTGTTGGACCCATGGTTGTCATTGCACCAAAATTTCAACCTATTAATGCCTGATACAATTGCTAGAGTTAACAGATCCATGGGAGGTGGTTAGTCCATGTCACGAATCTTGAGGGGAGCGCTAACTAGCTACCAATAGTTTTAGGAGAAAGCCTAATAGATGATTTTTCATTCATAACCTCATCAGACTTAACTTCTTGTTGATGATCTTCTATCAAGGGGGGATATAATGTCACCTTAGCATATTCATCTACACAATCCATATTAATATCTTTTGAAAGAAATGTATCAATGATTTCATCCTCTTGCTTTCATAATATCTTCCTAAGTAGGAGAGATTTTGGGAGAGAAACAAACAAGATTCTTATGATGCTCAATGATTGGATCTTCTAACACCAAGATACCTTCTTCATAGGTAGGTGAGGTATCAAGAGAAGAACAAATATAATTGTCATGATCGTCTATGATTGCATCCTCTTGCACCAAGATACTCTCATAATTAGGAGATATATTGCGACAATGACTAACATGCTTATCAATGTCTTCATTTTGTTTCCTTAGAATTTACTCACAAGTAGGGGGATTATAGTTATACAAGCCATGTGTTACCATATTAAAACCACGTCTTTGAAAAGAAAAAATGTTTTCATTTGTCTTCTTGATCAAATGATATAAATATGATAGATCTAAAAAACTATAGATCTGATAATTTCCATCAATGAAATGCATTAAAACAAATCTTCAAATTTGCAACAATTAAGAAAAGTGACAACTTTCTTTCACATGCATAGCACCCTTTTAGAATTTCAAATTAGACATTTGCAAGAAAAACCGGACTAAAAATGCAAAGATAGAAATATGTGAAAAACTCTTTTGAGCTACCAGTAGCAGGACAGAGGTACCTAAGGGTGTCTGAGTCTTGGGCAAGGTGTCGAAAAACTAAAAATTTGATTTTTTATGTTGTTGTTTAAGACTTCTATTTCTATGTGAAAATAGGTTTGACAGTGAATTTTTTTTAAAAATTTGCATTATTTATGCTAGTGTGACTCAACATGCAAGTGTACAACAATATTGAAAATGTTTTGATAAATTTGAATACAATTTTTAGAGCTAGAATACAATAATTGATTAATTCTAAGATACTAAAATTTGAAAATGATTATTTTGATGCAATTTTGAAACTAAATAATGATCTTTTTTCATTTTTTGACCTAAATGGATGCAATAAAAAATTTCATATCTAATGAATTCAATTTGAATGTAGGTTTTATTTAAGATCACTAAAGAAATCCCTATTACAACATATGATGCAATATCATAAGCAATTTATATATTTTTTTATGCTTTATGGTGAAAAAATGAAACCCTAAATGAGAAATGTCTAGAATAATACAATTCAAAACCTAGATCCAAGGTTGAATTACTTCAAATTTCAAAAGGTTTGTTATGTCAGAATATTAGATTCACAAAAATGAAACATATGAAAAGGTGATCCTAAGTTCTAAGTGCTTAGAACAATAGGATTCAAGGCCTTTTTCTAGGGTTTCATTGAGATGGAGATCAACAAGGTGTATAGATTGACTTTCAACCATGAAGGTAACCCATTCAGACTTGGATCTCCATCAATTTGGGGATTGGAATATATTGGAATTGATTGATTATGATTAACCTAATTAAACTATGTTCCCTAGTATGAGAAATGCAATAATCCAACAACTGATAAATTGAAATAGTCAATTACAGAAAGATTTGGGAAGTTCAAAGGACTATGTACCTACCCAAAAAAGTTGGTATTGATATGAATACATGGATAGAGTAACCTTAGGGCATATGAGTCCGTGTACACCTTTCCTTCCCTAGTTTTTAGGTCCTCTAATGATAGATATGAGATCTTTGTTTTTTCTTGCAAAGTTGTCTAAACATTTTCAAAAAAATATATAGGTGAGTTTTCATGAGTTGACAAGATGTAGGGCTTCAAATGCAACAATGAAAAATTTGTCCTCAAGCTTCCTTTAATTCTCTTCAAACCTCAAACCTGAAAATTTAGGGGTTTTCCTTAGTCAAACCTTGTGCTAGTGTTTCAACTTCCACAATGGAAATATCAATGATAAATGATAATTGATAGGAAGGAATGATGAAATCACAAAGTGTTGCAACTCACCACCTTTTAATGGCTTCCTTGAAGGACTAAAGTTATACACATCACCTCAAGGTCTTGGATCTTTCTTGCTTGATTGCTTGAATTTATTTGGAAACCTACAAAAGGGGTTAGCCTTCATAAAACAATGATAATATGACAATATAAACTCGCATACACTTTGACATGATACTTGGATCTTGTATTACTACAATAATATTAACAAATCTACCCTTGGATTCACTTGATTTGACAATCCTCCACTTTCTCTCCTTTCATGAATTGCTTCCTTCATCATAAATTCTCCTTTTAATTGCTTAAAATGAGAGGAAAACATGCTTTTATATGCATTTTAAGTAATCCTTTTTGGTAGGGGTCGACTTGGGGTCATTTTCAAATCATAAAATCCTATCAATTAAAATTTCAAACATTCAAGCTTTTTCCTTGAGGATAGTGATGCCATTTATTGTCGTGAAGTGTCCTAAAATGGCCAATGAGTCCCAGGCCTAATTTTTAGCCCAAATTTATAGGGATGTGTAATGCTATAAAATTGCACCCCTTGTAATTTCACATAATTCTTACATCCACTTTAGTGTCCACTCCCTTAGAACTTTTGTAGGCTCATTTTAGCCCTTGCATTAGCCTTTTTCCCTCTCAGGATGCTCAGGGCCCCTTTTCATTAGCTACCCTTTATGCATCAGCTTTGCACTAAACCTTGTGCTTTTATCGTTCTCATCATTTCATAGCGTGATTTTTTTGGACACTTTGCACCACATAGATGTCCACATGCTGTGCTAGCGTCCTGTGATATTTCAGCATTCAAATGACCATTTATGCATGCCTTGCCACTTGTCAGCTATGTTTGTCAGTAGTAACAACCCAAAGTGCCTTGTAACAATTTGGGAACCTTATTTTCTCTCCTATTCTCCCTTTAAAAGTGATATTTTTAGTCTATTTGACCTTGTTGGTCTTTCTTTGTTGGAGACACTCTCTTCTCTTGCTCTCTTGTTTACACAACCCTCTTGCCTGTTACAATAGCCTCAAGCACTCTCACATTCCTACAATGCTTTTTTCAACTCTCTTGGCTCTCACAGCTACCTCTTTCTCTCTTTGGCTTACTTAAGTCTTGCAGGTGATATCTTACTTACCTAGTATCTTTGAGCATCTTGGGATTTCTCACATCCCCTATCTATTGCATCTCTATTCATGATACAAGTTCTCATCCTTGAGTGGGGATTTCTTTTATCAGTCTTGCATTCATTTCATTTCTACATTATTTCTCTCTATCTATTTGGATGTTCGTGGAGGTGGGAACACTGAAATAGGGGTTTGACTATGGTAAGCCCCTAAATAGCCCCAAAAATTTCCCATTTCATACTATCAATGTGATACACAGGCCTTCGACCAACTTGTCTATATCTCTATTTCAAAATTTTCTTTCTATCATTCTTCCTTCTATCTCTTTCCATCTTTGTTAAGAAACTTCAAGAAGTTCTCTTACAAGCATGTGAAAGTGAGTTATTTTCTCCTTATTATTCTTTGTTGATCCCTCTCCTAAAATTCCTTCTAAGGATATTTTGGTGCAAGAGGATGAAATCATTGATCCTTTTCTTAACATTACATTACCTTCTCTTCATTCCAATGCACTCTCTTCTAGAAATGATGCATTTGTGAATGATGAATATTCTCTTCATTCTGATGCATGCCCTTCTAAAGATGATTCATTAGTGAATGATGAAGTTCCTCTCACATCGGATCCTCTAGGGATAGATGTTGTACATATTTATTCAAATGATTCATCTATAATTTGTAAGGAATATGTAAATATAATCTATGTCTCTACCACCCCTCAAAGGTCTAAGCGAGCTATTATTTATTTGACCCTAGTTGGTCCTTCTCCTAAAAGGATTTTTTCTATTAATGGTGTTCCAATTGATAGTGACTCTCATGCTTTTTCTAAGGCTCCATCTTATAAATTGGTAGCGCATACTTATAATACTTGATGTAATAAAAAAACTATTAATCAACTTACTTCTTTACAACCTTCTCAACCAAACCTTTGTCAAGCACCTAAACCCACGACTAAAGAACCTAGTGATTATGATTTTTTCAAGTAACTTCATGTTAATCCAACCAAAATCTCATTGTGGGACTTGCTCCAGTCTATGTTGGTTTATCAAGGTATGCTTCAAGAAGCCTTGCAAAAGATCCTCTTGCCTTCTTCTGCTAGGTTGGCAGAAATTAATGTGTTGATAGCTCATATTCATGCAAATTCATCGAATATCACATTCTATCCATAGGAACTCCCGCCTTGGGAAGTACAGAAGAAAGGAGACCCTCTAATGATTATAGCCAACATTAATAAAATAGGAATTAGACATACTCTCATTGAATCCGGTTTGATGCTCAATGTATGTAGCATTGATCTATTGCCTAAAATTAAAATTGATTCATCTTCTCTTATTGTTGCTTCTCTTGTTATTCATGGGTTCAATAATGTTGGTCAGCAATCTTTATGCACAATAGTATTGCCTTTAAGGTTGGGACCCATTACTGTACCCACCCTTGTATATTTTATGTCAAAAAAATTACCATATAATCTTCTCATTGGTAGACCATGGATTCACACTATGGGTATGGTCTCGTCTATCATGCATAAATCTATAAATTTCATTTGTAACAATCAAGTAGTCACAATTAGGGCTGACCCTAATGTCATGCACTTATGTGAGATAGCAGTTGTTGGTCAGGATTCAGTTATGTAGACTCTTATCCCTTCAATGTCTCCCAATGTGTTGATGTCTACTCCATTAGTACCTAATAAAAAGGATACTCTTGAGATTGATGTCCCTAAAGAAGATCCTTTGAAAGAAAAAAATATTAAGTCTACTCTTTCTACTTCTTAAGAAAATGCATGCCTTGTTGATGATTTAGGTTCTTTTCCTTCATTGGGGAATATAATTTCGACCCAATCCACTTAAACCTTCTGATAACATCATCAAAACCTAGTATCAAAGATGGGTATTCTTTTGTATCATGGGATAATGTGAACACAAATTGTAATTATCTTAATGTTGATCCTCCCCCTTTTGAGGAAGATGATCATGCTTTTGATAAAGAGGCTAATTCTTGTAGTCCTGTCAAGAACGTTGATGGTGATCCCATAGAGCAGTATAATTACCATTGTTGGAGTAATTCTCTCTATGAAGATCCTCCTCCTCAAGATTTGCAAACACGTTATGGCCCTGGCTTTAAACTTGTCTCTAAATATGGCTATGGGTGTAAAGGTTGTGGGTGTAATGAAAAAGGTATTTGGGTCCCTATAGAATGTATGCCTTCTAAGCATAATTTGGGGCTTGGTTGCTCATATGAACAATCTAAATGGAAACCATGGTTAGATGTTGACATGATTTACACTCAACCTCATTCTCACAAATTGATTCATCTGCCATTATCTGCTATCATCATGTCTTCTTCTTGTGAGCAAATAAGATTTTCTCCACAAGAGAAAGGGTTGCTTCTTGCTCCTTATTCTTTGTCGGAGCAAGAGCATATCTTGTTTAGGCTTCTAAAATACCACTTGATAATCTTCCTCCTCCTATGCATAAGAAATTTCATAAATGTGATAATGCAAAACATTGAACTTCTTTGCATATCATCGAGTGTCTATCCATTCCACTAGTGAATGTAAGGCCTTGAAGGATAAAATAAAACTTCATGATTTGGGTTCCCTCACTCTTTCGTCTATTGGTGCACCTATCTCTCGTCTGTGTGAAAATTGATATCAAGGTCTACCTCTATCTTGTCTATTCTAAGTATTTTCTCATGAGGTTCTCACACCTTCCTTCTATAGTATCTTACATGGTTCTCCTCCCTTATATGTTGGGGGCAGTGATGAATCATTTTGGAGATGTGCATCCTTCTTAATGACCCCCTCTCTTCTCTCTATCTTTCATTCTGAGCACCCCTTGATTGCATCCCTTTTCTTTGAAGGGTTCCCAAGGGATCCCTTTGAAAGCTCTTCCTTTAATTTTTTATTGTTTGTGTGACTGACTGCTTGTCTTCTTGCATGGATTCTTTTTGATATCTACCATATTTTGTCTATAGATTAACATGTTGATTTGCAAGTGCACCTATGAAACTACTTTTCAATCAACCTTGCAAGACCAAGTACTTGTAAGGCCCCATCAGAATCTATAGATCATCTTATGTAAGGCTCCCTTTAGGATCAAGCACCTGGGGCACCTCCTTTGTAATTTTAAGGACTTGTAAAGTGCTTTCATCCTATGGGATCTCTTTGTTCAAATCTATAGGATTGAGCACTTTTATAGCCTTTTATTCACCTTTTTGTAGGTCTATGGGCCTACAACACTTTTGTTCAAACCTCTGCAAAACCGAGTACATGTGGAGCCATCTCTCTTGTAATTTTCATTCCTTTCTAATTCCTCCCTCTCTCTCTTATCTTTTCAAATTATATATATAATATCAAAGAATTGCATCTTCTTCATCCTAAGTATATAGTTCTTTCTCTCTTTGACATTGATTTCTTGCTTGTATATTGTATGCATTCTTCTCTTAAAGCAATTGATCCTTACCTTCTTCTATCCATTTAAGAATTCTTCTAGTGTTATTTCTTAATTTGGGGATGAAGCATAATAATGAGACAACTTTCTTTATCAAGGTCTCTTTTACTTTTCTAATTCAAATACTTTAGCTTTTGCACATGTGTGTGTGCTACCCATGTGTTTTTATGTTCTAACCCTATGATGTAATGATTTTTTTATATTCTAACCTTGTTGTCATGTGCAAGTCTTTCTTGTCTAATGTGTTTGTTTTGTAGGTCTTCAACTTAGGGGCATGCTTCCTTGGTTCATAGAGTTTTCTACTTCCTCTATAGTATCCTTTTGGTATCACGATGTTATTTATGTTTAGTATATTTCCTTTAGCATGCATATTAGTGTAGATTCATATGCCTACTAAAGTGGGGGAAAAATCTAATATCGTAAAATTGCACCCCTTGTAATTTCACATACATTCACTAGTACAAAAACAACAATATATGACTAAATAAACTACTAAAAATTGCATATAAATGACTAATTTTGGTCACGTGACCATTAGTAGTTTATTGCCGGTCATTTATAATGCGACCAAAATTATGACAACTATTTTAGTCATTTATCTAGTTGTTGATTTGGTCATTGATTTGGTCATTTATTTAGTCATTGATTTAGTCGTTAATTTAGTCATTGATCATTGGTAATTGGTCATTTATTTAGTCATGGTAGTGATTTATTTAGTCATTAATTTATTCATATATTTAGTCATTGATTATTGTTAACTGGTCATTTATTTAGTCATGGTAGTCATTATAGTCATTTATTTAGTCATGGTTTAGTCATGTTAATCATTTATTTAGTCATTTATGAACTAATGCTTTCAAATTTGTATGCAAACTCTTATGTTTGGAGAATTCTATTACAATAACTAGTCTATGAAATTGCAAACCAAGAGAAAATTCTATTGTGATTGAATAATATAAAACTTTAAATCTCTTATGTTATTAAAACTTCAACAAATTTGGGATTGAAACAACATTGGAAAATAATTCTCTATATATTCAAACTATATATAAAATATGTTACAAAGAACTCTATATATAGAGTTTTGAATACAAAATCTTTTGCAGTATGCAAACTACTGATTTATTATACTTTTAAAACTAAAAAAAAACTAAAACTAAATGTTGTGAATGTATGTCTTCAATGATGCCACTATTGCACATGAGATGGGTAGTAAATGCATCTAGTAAGGCACTGGTTTTGTATTTTCTCCTTGCTCTGTACCTATCCACAATCAAAAAATAAACATATTACTAGGTAGCATAAACAACGAATATCTTAAAAGCAAATACCCATAAACATTAGAGTAAGTATAATAAATAAAAATGAATAGAATTAATGATATTACATGTAATGCCCCGCCAAGTAACCCCAAAGGATACAATACATCTAACATTTATGGCACCAATTTTTTTAAAAAGTACTAACATACATCATAGTAATCATATATCACATGAAAAGAAAACTAAACATGAACTACATATAACAAATCCCTCGGGTTTACATGACTGCATTTTTTTTTTTAACTTTGCCCTAGCTATTGTGTATATTTTGAATAACCTTAGAATTCTATGGAAGATTTGATTGGGCTTCCATGGTGTCCATACTCGCAGAAGTAAAAAGATATATATATTTTTTTACGAAACAATACCAGAGACCCCCATATGGGTACCGACCTACCAGAAGAGAAGGTGTGTTACAACAAGTTGAGCCCCCCATGCAAGGCAACCGCAACCAAAAATTAAGGAGGAAAACTCTCACTCCCTGCGCCTATTTCTGGAGGAGTTAAGAAAAATCCCATTCTCATGCATATCCGTTACACTTTTCATGCAGAACTCTTCGGAGTAAACTTCTACACCCCTTACATTCATGCACATGCGCTATTAAATTTGGTAAACAATTAAAATCATCCCTACCTTGCAAATACGTGGCAGGAATCTATTTACCACAAAATTAATAGTTTGTCATAATGTTTAATTAGAAAGGTGTAATAAATGTCAACACAATTATTTATACATGTATGTATATTTGTTTATATAATTATAACATATATCTAGGCATTTATTTAATTAACTAATAAACTATTTACCTATGTCTCACAAAATTGATTCATTGAACTATTGGTTAAGTCCCACATTTGCATAAATTATTTGGTACTCTATTTAATCCAACTAACTGGCTTAACAAGGCCATTTAAATCTCCCTTTAACCACATAATCCAACTAAATAAACAACAAGATCACACAACATACCAATCAATACTCGACTTCACAGCAGGTCGGTAAGCAACTCAAGGACAACACAAATGGAGGGTCATTACATTAGAAAAGAAATGCATTTGCAAAAGAATTAATATCAGAGTAATATCTGAAATATTACTAGCTTATCAAGCAATATCTCCTTGCTATGTACTGTCCATAAACATATTACCAAATAGCTATAAACAATGAATATCTTAAATGCAGATACCCATAAGCATTAGAGTAAGTCTAATAAATAAAAATGCATAGAATTAATGATATTGCAAAAGAAATGCATTTGCAAAAGAATAAATATCAAAGTAATATCTTAAATATATTACTAGATTATCAAAGTAAGTCTAATAAATAAAAAATGCATAGAATTAGTGATATTGCAAAATAAATAATCTCTATTTTTTCTATTTTGTATTTAATTATTCTATTATTCTTTAAATCAAATCACCACAATATCTTAAAAACTTAAATTTCATTCTAAATTTAAATTAAATTCTAATTTCTAATTTAACAATTACTAATTTACATATAAAAGCAACCTTTCTTTTTTAGTTTTTCTTTTCTAATCAAAAAGAAAAACTAAAAAGGAAAGATTGCTTCAAAAAAGCTAAGCTAGTAATAAAATTATTTAAGAAAAACTAAAAAAATTATTAGAATGTCTCTTTATAACTAAAATTCTATTGTAATAAAATTATTTAAGAAAAACTAAAAACTTAAATTTCATTCTAAATTTAAATTAAATTCTAATTTCTAATTTAACATTTACCAATTTAGATATAAAAACAACCTTTCTTTTCTAATGAAAAACAAAAACTAAAAAAGAAAGATTGCTTCAAAAAAACTAAGCTAGTAATAAAATTATTTAAGAAAAACTAAAAAAAAAATAGAATGTCTCTTGATAACTAAAATTCTATTGTAATAAAATTATTTAAGAAAAACTAAAACCATAAATTTCATTCTAAATTTAAATTAAATTCTAATTACTAATTTAGATATAAAAGCAACCTTTCTTTTTTAATTTTTCTTTTCTAATGAAAAAGAAAAACTAAAAAAAAAAAGATTGGTTCAAAAAAACTAAGCTAGTAATAAAATTATTTAAGAAAAACTAAAACCTTCAAAAAAACTTAAATGTATATTATCAGCAGTGACTGCAACATGAATGGAAGAAACACTATGAAGCTGTGAATGTGCTCAAAATAAATTATTGAAAGCATTGTGAGAATAAAATGGGTTCAAGAATACAAGCCTAGATTATTTACAAAATCTACTTCAAGAACAAAATTTGAAAATGAATGAAAATAGGCCAGAGATTTCAGGAAATGCCAAAAGTTGTGATATTAAGTGGAAAGAAGCTGAAACAAATCCCTCTATTAAAATCAAGATTTTCAATAAATATAATAATTCTTTCAGATATGAAGGTTCTCTCTAAGAATTCAAACACACTTTTTTTGCTCCTATCCAATCTGTCATTCATCCCATTCACAAGCAGACACTTTACTTGGATGAAAAGCATAAAAGAAAATTAAAGAAAGAATTTTAGGGCATGCCATTTATATAATTTTTGGAGTTTCCTTTGTGGAAAGTTCAAGTATACAAAAGTTTTTTTTATTGAGTATTGGGTCTCTGCCACACACCCATGAGGAAGAGAAAATGAAAAGAAAGAAAAATACCTAGAATGTTATGAAGGTCACAGCCATTAGAACACAAAAAGCCCTCAAAATAATGAAAATAGTAAGTTAGGAGTGCAAAGTTTTACATTTTCTACAAAAAGAAAGTAACCCATCAAGATTTGTGCTGGGAGATACAAGGATTTTTATCATATTTCCTCTATTGAGCTTGAATCGAGCCTATTCTCATAAAAATTTAAGAGATAAGAATAATGAAACTTACACAAGATTGTTGTAAAGGAGACACCCTCCAAAGTCTTCAGAAATGAGCCTCAAAGATACTCCAATGGCAGTCAAACAAAAAGGAGAGATATCAACAAATGGTAAGAAAATGAAATACAACTAAAAATACTCAATCGCAACCAAGTGAGCTCGATAAAATGCTTCAAATGGAGAATGCTTTTCAGTTTCAAAACCAAAGACTTACCTCTACAAGTTTTTTTTTTCAAGAAAATCATTAGAAACAACATAATGAGTCACCATTCCACTCTCAAACCCTACCTAGGCATGGTGGTGTTGAGTTTTCTCCAAAAATACAAGTGAAAAATGAAATGAGATTAGGGCTCGGTTTCTTTTTTATTTAGGATTTTTTCATTACCCTAGGTTGAATGGTTGATTTTTCACATTGTATTAAAGAAAATAGGTACCTTTTATGATTTTTATTAGAAAAATCAAATTCCATCGCCCACTTTCCCACTTTTTTACTTCATTTCTTTACTTCATTTGATTTTGATTTCAAAATTAAATCTATCGCTTTTAAATATATTATAATATTACATTTATATTATAATATAAATATTACATTTATATTATAATATAAATATTATATTATATTATAATATAACAATTATATTATATTATTATATAATATATTATATATATAATAATAATATATTATATATATAATAATAATATAATATTATATAATAATATATATTATATAATAATATATATTATATAATATCATATTATATTATAATTTATTATTATAATATATTGTACTGTAATATAATATATTATTATTATTATATTATATTATAATACAATACACTCCCTCAATTCATTTTTTTTTAATTAACCACTTCAATGTCATATTGTCTAATTTTTTATGTGTGACTAATTATTTAGTCATCTTTATTTATGTTTTGAAATGAAAGATAAGCCTCAAAATGCAATTGGATTGTTTAAATAATATTTTATTAGTGAAATTGACCACAATTGCTCTTTGATTCATTTGACATGCTAACACAACAGGAAATTCAAATTGGCTTCAAATCATAGTTAAAAACATTAATGATTCATTAACATAATGAGTAATAAAAGTTAAAGAATGTAAATGTTAATTTTTTTATAAAATATGTGAAGGCCTTAAGACTGCACCAAGAGCGAATGTCTTCCACGCAATAGGTATTGTTGGTGCATCAAGCAACTTAGGCAGCCAAATGGCCTGCTTAGGTAGGGGTCCCATGAGGGGGGCTTAAGCTCTATGGATTATGATCAAATTCGAAAGAAAAAAGAATAGAGTAATAGTCATTTATTTAGTCATTAATTTAGTCAATTATTTAGTCATTTTTATTTGTCTGATATTAGTCATTTATTTAGTCATTTAGTTGTGATTTTACCTGATGACCAAATTAGTCACTTATAAATGACCAAATTAGTCATTTATTTGCCAAATTATACTAGTGTTAGTCATGTGACTAAAAATTTTAATCACCTGACTGAAAGTTTTAGTCACATAGTCATTTATTTTCCAAATTCTATTAGTGATTCTTGCATCTACTTTAGTGTCCACTCCCTTAGAACTTGTGTAGGCTTATTTTATCCCCTACATCAACCTTTTTCTCTCTCAGGATGCTTGGGACCCCTTTTCAGTAGCTACCCTGCACATGCCAACTTTGCACTAAACCTTGTACTTTTCTCATTCTTGTCATTTTGTAGCATGATTTTTCTAGACACTAGCACACTACGTGGACATCTACATACCACGCTAGCATCTTGTGAGATTTTCATGTTTAAAAAACCATTTTTGCATTCCTTGCCACTTGTCAGCTACTTTTGTTGATGGTAATGGCCAAAACACCTTGTATCAATTCAGGAACCTTCTTTTCCCTCCTATTCTCCCTTTACAAGTGATCTTTTCATTCCATTTGTCCTTCTTTGTTTTTCTCTCTTAAAGACACTCTCTTCTCTCTTTCTCTCTTGTTTACGCAACCCTCTTACTTGTTACAGTAGCCTCATGCACTCTCATGTTATTACAAAACTTTTTGCAACTCTCTTGGCTCTCATAATTGTCTATTTCTCTCTTTGGCTTGCTTAAGCCTTGCAGGTGATATCTACTTACCTTGTATCTTTGAGAATCTTGGGATTTCTCACATCCCCTATCTATTGCATCTCTATTTCATGATACAGGTTCTCCTCTTTGAGTAGGGATTTATTTTATCACTCTTGTGTTCATTTCATTTCTACATTATTTATCTCTATCTATTTGGTTGTCTTTGGAGGTGTGAACACCGAAATGGGGCTTTGGCTATGGCAAGCCCCTAAACAACCCCAACATTTTCCCTCAATCTTATGTGTGTAGGTATTGAAGATATTTACCTACTAGAGACTTCATTACTTGGATGGTTGTGAGAACTTTGTTTATCCTCTTTAAACTTATCATTTACTTTACTTTATTTCAGTTCTATTACTTTATGTTATTTTCTTATACTCTTGAAGTTCTTAGTAATCGTATTGGTAGTAGTCACTTTAGTTGTTCTCTAAGAAATTCTTAGTTTTTAGTTCATATGAGATTCTAGTGCACCTCTAGGACTCTAGTGTGTCATGCTAGCCTCTGTATGTGATGCAATATCAGAGGAAGAAAAACTCACTCAAACCCATTAGTCAAAACTCAAAACAATCTTTGTTTGATTACTCACCATGAATTCACTTTTCCTTCACAAAACTTGATTTAATGCAACAAAACACTATTTTATATCTCCAAACTTCTATCAATTCTCTCAAACACCTTAGGAAACACTATAAAGTCTATCTCAATCCAAATCTTCAATGGATACAATACAAACATAAGAAATTTCAAAATAGTTTGTCATAACAGCAATTAGGCCATCTTAGGCCACTAAAACTCAAACTCCATCCTCCAAGCCCATTGCCCTTTGTGAAAGTCACAAAAAATATATTTATTCATGCATAAAAAATTTAAACCATCCTCTAAACTTCATTCAAAACATTTCTTCAAATAACTATACAAAACCTTCTTTTATTGTCCCAAAAATTGGCTACAATTACTTTGTCCAGGCAGGACAGTCATTGAATGACCACCACAACTTGTAAAAATATCAACCCCCTATCTTGTGATGGATTCATCTATCTCCAAAAACCCTCAAAAAACAAAAAATAACTCTTTGAAGGAATCAATAAATACATCCAAAAGCTCATAAATCTCACTATAATATGTTCTTTACAGTCCTTTTCACATTTTGTAGACCTAGGCTTATTTATTTTATTGCCTTCACACCCAAAAAAACCCAACCAATGCTTGAAATATATTTAATTTTACTTATACATGCTTAATAGTCCATTTAAAGATCATTCCCATACTTATTTGGACAAACCCTAACTACAAACCTGTCAAACTCTGCTTTTCTCAGTTTGAGACATGGTTTTTAGATAAAGTACCAATTATTTACCATTGAATCCTTTCTCTCATGAATTATAACCTTGATAGTATGAAAATATATGCACAATAGAACACTTTCACCGATTTACAGAGGTTTTTACCAGGTATTCAAGGAGAAACACAATTTTCAAACCACACTGTTACCCTAATGAGGGTTTTAGCCAATCTTAACAAAATCTACAATTTTTTCTTTAAAACAGCATGTGATTGCATGAAACAAATACTAAATGGAAGGTTATTGTTTATTATAACACTTAAAATCAATTATACATCCATTCATGCCCGTACAACTCCATACAAAGTCTAGAAACAGAGAATTTCTGCAAGAAAATGCATGAAATAGTGCCTTTATTGATTCTATCTCAAAACATCAATCACCACGAGTTCTCAACCATCTTCAAGGCCTTTATAAAGGAAATATAAGATGACTCCATAACTTCCAACTTCTTTTGGAATTATCTACAATAGGATGACCTTTCATCTTCCTTACATTTGCATTATTTGTGCAACTTTATAACTTTTATGATAATTTTTTAATACACTTTGCATTTTTGAAAATTTCATACAAAACTTAGATATTGACCATCCTAGTGATCTATACACATGGGAAATGACCCAAGAAACCTTGTTACAATGTGTAAACATCATAATTTGAATCAAAATTTGAAGTTACATTATGAAATCATGATTTTGTAACGATGCTTTGCATCAGTATGTCATGTTGTCATCCTTGGCAAAAAACTTGCTATTCTGTCCAAAAGACGTCAGTGACCTACTCTCTCTAATTTTGGAACTCTTGCTCTATTCCTTGTGGTGGTTTGAGGTAGTTTTGGGCAGTTTTCTCCTTGATATTCTCTTGAGAATAAAGAGACTCATTAGCAGTGAATCCCCATTCTCTACAAGATAATAGGGAATTAAATATATTTTATTAATTGGTTCTAAAATTTATAAATTTTTATTATAATTGAAGTTATGGGAAAAATAGGGTGTCAACGTAGTGCGAAATTGTCAAGGGTAACAATTTTTGATGCTACAATAACCAATTGTGAATCTCCATAAAATAAAAGTTCTCTTATTTTCCATTGGATTTCCATTCTAAGTCTAGAAATTAAAGCATTATATTCTGCTATGTTATTTGTGCAAGGTAAATATATTCTATATGATTTCAGGATACAATCACCTTGTGAGGTGATAGAAATAATTTTTACCTCAGATTCATGTTGAGTTATGAACCATTAAAAAAGATTCCATAAGCATGTATGGTTAATATTAAAATTAGTCTCATTTAAAAATTTTGAAATAAGGAGATGATCGTTATCTAAAAGTGACTTCTAATTGATTTGCAATGATTTGTCCTTTAATAGCCTTACAATCAACATACTTAATATCATTCACTCAGGATCATGACCCACTTTACCATATGACTAGTTACAACAACATTAGATAAAATGGTACTTTAAGGGATCAACCTTAGAGATAAGCTTTATTTGATGATTAAGCGTGTAATGTCTCAATTTTTTTGATGCAAAGAAAATAGATAAATATTCCTTCTCTATTGGAGTATAATTAAGCTCATATCTTACCAAATTATGAATAATATAATAGATACCTCTTTCCCTTGAATTATTATCATGTTGTGCATGAAGATTCCCTATGATAGCCAAAGTCGTAGAGATATACAATAATAAAGGTTTTCCTTGAATGGATGGCACCAAAATTGGTGGTTAAGATAGACAGTCTTTCAATTTTTGAATTTCTTATTAACACTTGTCATCCCACTTAAATATGACATTTTTTTGTAAAAATATGTGTGAAAGGTTAACACTTATTTTCTTGTTGAGATACAAATCATGTAATTGATTGAAGTTTACATTGAAGACTATGCAATTATTTCAAATTATTTGGAGGCATATCAAATATTGATTTTAATTTGGTAGGATCCACTTCAATTCCTCTATGAGAAACAATATATCTGAGCACTTCCCTAGAAGTTACCTAAAAAATACTCTTTTCTAGATATAATCTCACTTTATATTCTTCAAATCTATCAAAAATGACCTCAAGCATGGCTAAATGGCCTTTTCTTGTGATAATTTTTTCCAATAAGTCATCTTCCATGATTCTATTAAAAATGTCCAAAAATCTTGTTCTCATTGCTCTTTGATATATAGATACACTATTCTTTAAGACAAAAGACATGATATTCCAACAAAATGTCCCCCAAGGACAAGTGATTTTTTTTTTATGTTTATCTTCAGGGGAAATACCATTTCTTTTATGTCTCTAAAATCAATACATATGTGAATGCCCCTACCGTGTTTGTTAATTGGAACCGGGATGGACATCCACTTTGGATAATTAATAGGTCTAATGAATCAAAAAATCCGATAAATTTTGAAGCTCTACTTTGACCAATAAGGCTAATTAGGGATGCATCTTATGAAGTTTTTATTTTGACCACTTCATAATGAGAAAAATTGTCAAATGGTGAACTGTAAGGAAATCTAGGAGCACATCTAGTGAAAACTCCAAACAGTAGTGCCTTTGGTAACTTTCATTTCGATTAGGTTGCCTCAAAGACACTTACAACTATGTCCAAATGTGGAACAGACACAGTTCATTTCCCACATTGATCCATCTAAGAGAAACACATGTAAATTCAACAACAAGCATTAACAGATTCTACTACACAAACCAACAGACATGAAAGATGAAACATAAAACCATAACATAAAGATTTACGTGGGGAAAATCCTTTTGGATAAAAAACCCCACACTCCAAAGATCGAGCCATTGTATTATTCAACAACATAATGGTTAAAATAAAAATTCAGGCTCTTAGCCTTTTCAGAGTTTACATCTTGTTCATCCTAGATACTATCTGGTAATCAACTCTCCCTATGTACATTTCATGTTCAACCTCTCAAACCAGACAATCTTCGTACTGTTGCAATACCCTCACACAATATACAGTACTGATCAACATGAGAGATCAACCATGGCATTCAATCCTTGATCAGGATAGAAATTGACAACATAACCCTACCTCTCACTTCCTCTATTTCGGCCTCATGGCCTCGGCCTTCTAGCTAGCCTCTCGACCTTTTTTTTCACTGTTAGCTCTCTTCTTTTTTTTCTCCTCTTCGGCTTTGGCTCTATGAAACGGTTTGTTTCCAACTATCGGATCACAACTGTCGAATCATCCAGCTTAGAAATGGTTCACATTCTACTTTCTTTGATTTGTCCACATCACACCACGTCAGGCAGTCTTCACTCGGTCAACAACGATCAACTTGTGTCGCATGTTGGTGAGACACTAGAAGTGTCTCCCTGATGCCATAAGACCCAATTACATGTTGTCACCAAGAGTCATCTCCATCGGCAAGAGGTTCCATCAAGCTCACAAGTTACATCAACCTCAGCATGCACATCGGTGAGACTATCGCTATCACCAAGAGATCACATCGAGTCTTCAAGTCATGTTGAAACCCATTGTATTCCTATCGACATCCATCTATTGGCAAGACTATCATCTTTCGCCAAGACGTCACAATGAGCTTCATGTTATACCAATCTTTGAACAATCACCAAGAGTCATGTTGACATCCAAGAAGCATCAGCCAGACCATCACTAATCAGTGAGAGGTCATACCAAAGTCAAAGAGTCATACCGACAACAGGATTCCCATCGGCAAGACAAACACCTTTCGCCAAGACATCACCTCGCAAGTTCTAAGTCACCCCAAGTCTATCTTGTCGGCTAGACTTACCGCTTTTGCCAAGACTTCATACTGAAGCCTTTAAGTCACATCGATGTGTTCCACTGTCAGCGAGAGAATCAACCTTTGGAAAGACTTCTTACCGAGGCTTCCATGTTATCCTAAAACAACTATTTGCCAAGAGTCACACCGAATCGATGACCCCACATGCTGTTGGCGAGACTTCCGATATTCGATGAGACATCATATCGAAACAAGTCTTTCAGCCAAGGGTCTCCTTGATGTCTTTGACTATTACATTGTCGCCAAGACAATCCTCCATCGCTGAGACTTCCCACCGAGATCCTCAAGTTACTCCGAGTTGGTGAGACATATTACTATCGGTAACACTTCTTACCGATCACCCAAGGGTTTCCCCGAAAGCTCCAACATTGTCGCCGAGACATGTTACTTTTGGTAAGACTTCTCACCGAGCCACCATAGGTTATCCCAATGACTTCAATGTGTATCCCTATTGGCAATACTTTCCAATGTCGCTGGGACTTCTTCCCGAGTGTTGAAGTCACTCTGAAGCCCCTGGTCGCTGAGTCTCCCCGACGCCCGATTGTATGGCCTATCGGCCAGAGATCTCCACATGGTGAGAGGTTACAATGATGGCTTTATGTCACAGTGATAGACTCCACAGTGAATGCATTTGATAAGACTTCTGCAAGGTCACAGTGACCAAAATATTTCACAAGGTTCCCAAACTGCCAGTCGGCCAGACCAAAGAAATGTCACACCAACTTTGCTCTTCTAGAGGTTCCAGCCTATGAGATTGAGGCAACAATTCCAACAATCTCCCACTTGACAAAGATCACATAGGCACCTCCAAAGTAGCTAGAAACTAGGACCAAACTAGCTCCACCAGTTCAAACCCTGCAATACTCAAGACACCCAATCAACATGATTCCACATATAACAGTCCATTAGACAATCTGCAACAAAGACCAGACATCCAACTGCAACTCACTGTCAAACAAAACAACTGATCACAGCCCTCTAGGAAACCACATAGATCTCAACATGCTTTCATGCTCCATCAAGAATTCTACTCCAACATCCAAGATGTTCACCATTCAGACAACAGTCCTGTCATCTTCCACATGTGGAAGAAAGATACAAAGCCAAGGTGTATAAGCACCATTCCAATGAACACAAGCAAAAAATCCTAGTGATATCTCCAACAAGATATTGCTACCACTTCACTGTACTCAAACGCTATACAAAAGCAATATCAACTTCAAAGCTTCAAACAAAACACAACAGTGAAGTCATTATCCATAAACAAGATAAACAACACCAGTTAGAATAACAATCAGACTAACCGCTTCCATCCAATTGATAAACCCACATGACTAAAAATAGCACCCACAGCTCGTGCTATTCTATCCAATTTTACAAACCTTAATAGGTATCAACATTAGTAAACTTCTGCCAATCCATTAACAACAAATACAAGTTCCAATGTCAACTAGTCAAAGAAGACAAGACACATACAAGAACTCCCACTACCTAAGAAATCCAGATCTAAAAGATCAGAAGGCATCGCAAGCTTACCAATACTAGCACATAGAAAAGTAACCTTGTAGTACCAAAGAAAACACCACAATGATATGCTCAACCTACAACAACCTACCACAAGAAACATTTCTCTCACCACAAACCTTCACGGCCTCAGAGAGAAACACTGCACATCATCTTCTATAGAACATCCTCCTACATACACTTCTAACAGCCAGCTATGTCAAGAATGATCTTCTTCACATCCCAAAAGAAAGCCTTAACAACATCCATCCATTCAATCACCAAGATCAAACCATCTTTAAAACCAACATGGATGTAAGCATCTCAAAGAAGATCAAACTAGTTCATTTCCCATTTCAAGAAATCAACCCATACAACATCTCCTACCAATTCTCATTAGCAACAAGGAGATAAAAGATAAAAGAAACTGTACAACTTCCACTATGAATCTTCCAGAATCATTAAACAATAATTCAAGATCCATATCATGAAAGTAAACTTAATAAAACACATCTGGAAAATATAATGGGCCAAATACCTTTCAGATAAACTGCCGAGTAGACCAAGAGTAATGCAAGAGCAATCTCCTCATAGGTCTCTAATTGAACTCACATTCAACCAAGGTGTAGGCTTCTCAGACTTTCTATTGAAAAACTTTAACAAGAGTAACAAGCAGCAACACTTCTCTCACAAGAGAAAGATAGCCTCACCTTATTCTTCATGTATCCATGAGTACTACCAACCGATCATCCCATGCTAAACTTCAATTGCATTACTGCACTATCACGAAGTATCTAGCAAATAATCAAAGCACTCAATACAAAAGAATTACCAGACCATTGTCAAAGCTCCAAACATATGAACTAGGAACTTATCATGACACCATGATCTACATATCCCCATAGGAGATACCATGCTTCAAGTGACTTCTCCATTGTCTTAAGTACAATGCACAAACAAGAGTATACTATGACATAAAGAAAATAGACTTAAGAACAACATCACCTATCAAGCACCACCGACACCTTAGCCAAAGACTCCAAACATCCTCCATGGTTCCAAGATGTTGCACATCTTCAAATAATGTCCATGCAAAAGTGAAAGAACCCTTCTGCAACACTAAAGAAGACCATTCACCACCATGTGATGAATCCACAGTCACTGCTAGAGCTCCCACTGAAACGTGACACCCGAGCTTTCCAAGCATCATGACCAAATGTTTCAAGTTCCCATAACTGACTATTCAGGTACTCAATAATATCCATCCTCTCATCTCAAAACAATCACACCAATGCACAAGTGACCACAGACAAGGGCAACTAACAAATCTGCACCATCAATGAATCAACCTCATGGATAAAGATAGTCCACATCCAAGTTATCTCACTGCAGCCAATGGGTAGCTAATCCATCAACTGCATAACTCGTAGATCACAACCATCAACTATGCAAAACCATTATCACATTGAAAACTGCAACAGTGAGATTTCAAAGAGAATAACCATGTGGGCAACATGACTCAAACACCAAATCATGCCAAATCTGATTTTCCAATCATGTCCATAACGAGCGCCATAGTCAAGGAACCCACAAGCATTACCACAAGAATGCTAAGTGACAAAACACTTCCCAACACTCCCATGCAGAGAAAGAATCATACCTCCTCAAAACCATGCACCAAGCATGCGTGCAGACCTGCAACTATCTCATCCAACCACACCCCAAAAGGCCAGTGTCTAGACAATAGCTTAATAGCAACTCCACATGATCACAAGTTTTTCCTAACCGTGTAAAACTTGCAAAACCACAGAGCCATGCAAGTACAAATCATCCTTAGAAAGAAAAAAATAGTTCAAAAGAATCCAGGCCCCTTTCAGGCCAACTTTAAACCATCACCATGCACATGCATCTGAGAAAGAGAGAAAGGCTATTTCAGAAGCTTGCAAATCATCTAATGATTATCTCCATAGCCTTCAAGCATTCAAGGTTAATAGGAAATAGTGCTTTCCAACACCAGGAACCACCACCTAGCATAAGCACTCTCTTCCATGACTGAGAAACAATCTAGGCTTCTCCATATCACCCAAGAGCCTATCACACAGACACCAATATGAAAGCTTTACTGCTACACAGCCACAGAGTAGGAAAATCCATGTCATACTCCAAGGTTATACCTCTACCAGCTAGGAGACACAGATCACAACATGATCAACTCCCTTTTCCATCTTGACCATCCTTCAAGCTGCATGTTGTCTCAGAATACCACAAGGCTTCCACTCATCAAAGGATCAATACATCAGTCCATTCCTCCAAATTTCTTCTAGCCTATCAAGCTAAGAAATCTTCACAGGAGAAATATCCAGAATCAACAACCAGAAGAATGCTCTAATACCACTTGTAAGGAAATCTAGGAGCGCATCTAGTGAAAACTCCAAACAGTAGTGCCTTTAGTAACTTTCATTTCAATTAGGTTGCCTCAAAGACACTTACAACTATGTCCAAATGTAGAACAAACATAGTTCATTTCCCACATTGATCCATCTAAGAGAAACACATGTAAATTCAACAACAAGCATTAACAGATTCTACTACACGAACCAATAGACATGAAAGATGAAAAAAAAACCAGAACACAAAGATTTACGTGGGGAAAATCCTTTCAGATAAAAACCCCCACACTCCAAAGATTGAGCCATTGTATTATTCAGCAACATAATGGTTACAATACAAATTCAGGCTCTTAGCCTTTTCAGAGTTTACATCTTGTTCATTCTAGATACTATCTGGTAATCAACTCTCCCTCTATACATTTCATGATCAACCTCTCAAACTAGACAATCTTCATACTGTTGCAATACCCTCACACAGTATACAGTACTAATCAACACGAGAGATCAACCATGGCATTCAATCCTTGATAAGGAGAGAAATAGGCAACATAACCTACCTCTCACTTCCTTTGTTTTAGCCTCATGGCCTTGGCCTTCCAGCCAGCCTCTTGACCTTTTTTTTCACTGTTAGCTCTCTTCTTTTTTTCCTCCCCTTTGGCTTCAGCTCTATGAAATGGTTTGTTTCCAACTGTCAAATCACAACTGTCGAATCATCCAGCTTAGAAATGGTTCACATTCTGCTTTCTCTGATTTTTCCACATCACACCACGTCAGACAGTCTTCACTCGGTCAACAGCGATCAACTTTTGTCGCATGTCGATGAGACACTAGAAGTGTCTCCCTGATGCCACAAGACCCGATTACACGTTGTTGCCAAGAGTCATCTCCATCGACAAGAGGCTCCACCGAGCTCACAAGTTACATCGACCTCAGCATGCACATCGGTGAAACTATCACTATCACCAGGAGATCACATCGAGTCTTTAAGTCATGCCGAAACCCATTGTATTCCTATTGGCATCCATCTATCGACAAGACTATCATCTTTCGCCAAGATGTCACAATGAGCTTCATGTTATACCGATCTCCGAAAAATCACCAAGAGTCATGCCGACATCCAAGAAGCATCCGCCAGACCATTGCTAATAGGTGAGAGGTCATACCAAAGTCAAAGAGTCATACTAACAACATGATTCCCATCGGCAAGACAAACACCTTTCGCCAAGACATCACCTTGCAAGTTCTAAGTCACCTCGAGTCTATCTTGTTGGCTAGACTTACCGCTTTCGTCAAGACTTCATACCAAAGCCTTTAAGTCACATCGATGTGTTCCACTGTCAGCGAGAGAATCAACCTTCAACAAGATTTCCTACCGAGGCTTCCATGTTATCCCGAAACAACTATTTTCCAAGATTCACACCGAACCAATGACCCCACATGTTGTCGGTGAGACTTCCGATATTCGATGAGACATCATATCGAAACAAGTCTTTTGGCCAAAGGTCTCCCCGATGTCTTCGAGTGTTACATTGTTGCCAAGACAATCCTTCATTGCTGAGACTTCTCACTGAGATCCTCAAGTTACTCTGAGTTAGTGAGACATATTACTATCGGTAAGACTTCTTACCGATCACCCAAGGGTTTCCCCGAAAGCTCCAACACTGTCGTTGAGACATGTTACTTTCAGTAAGACTTCTCATTGAGCCGCCATAGGTTATCCCGATGACTTCAATGTGTATCCCTATCGGCAAGACTTTCCAATATCGCTGGGACTTCTTCCTGAGTGTTGAAGTCACTTCGAAGCCCCTGGTTGCTATGAGTCTCCTCGACGCCCGATTGTATGGCCTGGCGGCCAAAGATCTCCATGCGGTGAGAGGCTACAATGATGGCTTTATGTCACAGCGATAGACTCCACAGTGAATGCATTCAGGAAGACTTTTGCAAGGTCACAATGACCATAATATTTCACAAGGTTCCTAAACTGCCAGTCGGCCAGACCAAAGAAATGTCACACCGACTTTGCTCTTCCAGAGGTTCCAGCCTATGAGATTGAGGCAACAATTCCAACATGAACCACTATTGAAAATTCAAGGCCTAGCATTTCTACATAAGACCATGCAAATTTTATAGTTTTATTTTTAAAAAATACCATAATTCAATTATTCTCTTGTGGTGATAAAGATGTTGTAAAATATGTGATCTTAGAATTTTTAATTGTAGATATGTTTTATTCTTGTGACGCTTCTCCCAATATAGAGGATTTATCTTGATACTTAGACATAGTGGAAAGATCAAAGTTCCCATTTTCTTCCCCATAGAATGATAGAGTATGTATTACCTTAGAGGTTTGTCTTATAGTGTTTATTTTTTATTGTGAGTGAGGGGTTTCAAAGTTTCACCAAAATATCCTTTCTCATTAAGCTCAATGACAAAACCAACTCTATTATCTCCTAAAGGTATAGTTTCTCTTTGACCCATAAATTTTGTATTAGCCTCGTCATTTTGGAATGTATCTAGGATTTGTGGTCCTTGTTGATCCCAATTAATAAGCAAAGGGTAGAAAAGTGAAATATCTTTAGAACTTGATGTGGAGATAAATGATATAGTTGATAAGGTACAAATAGAATAATATAAGAATAGATTAATGATATGCATGGAGTCTTGAAAGGGATCCCCTTTAAAAATTTCAACAATGATAAAAGACTCAACTACCTTAGGTTCAAAAGGCACATGTTTTAAGGACCCATACTCAATCCCTTCATTATTTTTTCTCTTTTTGATAGATATTGACTGTATGATTCCTTGTTATTTATATCCTAAGACACCTTGTCCTTTATAGCCCATATTATTGATTATACAAGGGACCTAAGGATATTTATTAGTTGGCACTATAGGTATGCTTTATACTTCTTCATATAGCTACATATAAATATCCACTTCTATGATTTCCTTGTCTAATTCACCCCATCATGAAAATGTTGTCAATTTGTTCTTCATAACAATTGTTGCCAAATCTTGTTTAGGTTTTGGTTTCCCATACAATTTCAAGTTATACTCTCCCAACCACTTGTCATTAAATTAAACCTTAATCTCAACAATGATGGTATTTTTACTAGAAGATGAGGATAAATTGGATGGATCTACATAAGATGGTGAGGGTGAAGCTACATTATTATTAAATATTTGGATAACTTTGTGATATTTTTCATCCAAGATTTTGCAATATTTAAAAGGGAAAGGATCTACAAAATTAGTGACTTCAGCTATGTATATGGAATGATGTGCAACACATGTACCCATAGATGGAAAATAAGGATAGTCTATAGGATATCAAGCTCTAAAACCCAAAAAATGGTATCCACTCTAGTGATTCCAACTTGAATTTGGAATTTTATTATGCCTACAAACTCACACTCAACATCATCATAAGATTTTATGGTGTTTCACCTTTGAGAATCAATGACACCACCAAAGTATTCTAACTATTTTAATAGTTGAAGGGTATAAATTTTTAGGCCTACTCCACCATTAGTCATGAATCTCTTGATTATATGATTATGGATGAATACTTATAGGTATAAGGTCACATTATGAGATGGATTAATGGAAGGAAGGTCTTTTCCAGTGAACACCAAATGATGTGGAGATAAAATGTGTGCTAACATGGCTTTAAATTGAACAATATCTATGTTATTGGGTATGATAGAATCTTGAAGGGATTTTCCTAATATTTCCTTATGTGTGGGGGAAATTTTTGAAGTTTTAGGATAGATATTTGTGTTAGGATCTCCTTTATATGATCTAAGAGGTTATAGTTTAGATTTAGAAGATGATGCAAATTAGTCCCATTGAAATATTATGTTCTTCCTATGTGCAGTTACTACACATTCAAGATTCTTATCTAGGGTAGCTATGGTAGATGTTGATCATAAAATATTATGCCTCTTCAAACAACCTTATGGGGAATTTAGTAGATGGGGGACTTATTTTTCTCCACTGAATGACCTTTGGGCTTTTAGAAGTCGACTCTTCATTCTTGGTTTGGGAAAAGGGAGGAGGAAATGCAAGAAATAAAACTATGACAATGCGATGAAAGGTTTTACAACATTTCAAATACCCTAGAGGAATATAAACTCTAATAAAATGAACACATAGTGCCACAAACCCTTCATTTTTTAGGGTAGAATGAACTACTAAGGTTTATGCAAACATAGAGCAGACATTTGGATCCTCTCATAGGAAGCACCCACTAAGGTTTGACAAAAAATTGATATACCAAAGAATAGTTGTTTGTGCTTCAAAACCTTACAAAAATTTCCTTGCTTATGTGCATAATATGAGATCCAACACGATTCTCACATAAAATGAAAGAGTTATAAAAACATGATCCAATTTACCATAAATTTGAGTTAAGAAAAAATAAAAGATGGAAATAAAGAATGACCAATTATCAAAGATATGTCTGATAATAAGAATGACATAGAGCACAAGTTTTTTATTATAGGACTAAGATAAACAATTTTGTATTCAATATTCTACATGGTGGAGAGGCTCAGAAATACCCTTTTATAAAGAAAGGGAAGAAAACAAGTATAGAGCACCCTCAACCACCTCAAAAAATATAAGACAAACTAAATGGTGGCATTAAATCTACCACCCTAAAAATCCCATTTCTAGATCATATTTCTCTTAGAAAAATCCATCAAGTAATAAAGTTTGAGTTGCTTGATCATTGATTATAACACATCTCAAATCACTTGAGTCAGTTCCCTTCCTTAAAATATGTTAAAATCATTGAGTTGGAGTCAGATGAGTGGTGGAAAAGAACCTTTAAAAAAAAATGGCATCATAAAACCTCGTCTAACACAAATCCAATCACTTGTAATTATTGGGAAATTGAGGAGATGGTATTCATGACCCTTTGAGGAATATTTGGTTCCTCTTAAATACTCTCTTACTAACATTGCACTTGATATATTTCTTTTCTAACTATTCTTCTCTGAAAAAACATTGAAACACTTGGAAAACAGGCACACATTCCCTGAACCTCCTCTAGAGCTACTTGCTAAAAACCTCACCTTGTAGCCATGTGTCACTAGCTATGCCTAAAAGGTAAATGATGTGTAAAAGGATGCACATCTAGCATGTGGCTCCATCCCACACCTTTAAGTGAAGAGCAAGAAAAAACCTTCAAAAAAGTACACCCGCATGCAACGTTTATGAGCCCAATGAAAGAGATAAAATGGGGAAAAGGGGTGGAATTCCCTTAGAACCATGAAGCCGATGGTAGAAAAGAAACAAAGAGAATAAGGAAAGAAAACAAACACATGTAGATAAAAAACTTCTGTAGTCATGGTGACTCTTAGGGGGCCTTCGCTATGGAGGCATGAACCCAATAGAACTTGGAGATCATAAAGAAAATTAAAGAAAAGGTAGGCCCAAGGCCTCAGAGCTTAAGAAAATCCAAGTGTACAAACTCCTAGTCCATGTATGAAGGTTGAACTAGTGCATGCAATTCTTTGGAGGCTTGATCCAAATCAAATCTCTTTAAATGAGATATCACCATTTTTTTCCTATGTGGCCTTGATATGATAATAGAGACAATCTAGGGGATGCAGGACGCCTTGAATTTCTTTAGTGCTTGAGGATGGGCCTAAAACTTGGAAGGCCAACTGATCATGTTGCTTGGCTTCTATATATTTCTTGATTAGTTCTTCTATCAATGCTATTCCATTGGGCAAGAAAGGGGAAGGTAGTCCCAATTGGATGAGTCCTTTAAAATCCTCTCTCATCTTGTTAACCTTAAGCTTTAAGGTGTCCTCACAATTTTTTCCCCTTTAGGTTGCCTTGCTGTAGTTTATGAATTTATTGGCTTTCTTGATAGACGCTCTCCTATCTAGAATATTTTCATTTTCCAAGGTATCATTTGCAACCTTATAAAGATCAACAATTATTATTTTTGATTCAATTGCCTTGGGAGTAATTGATTGTAAACCTATTCAACAATCAAGCTAACCTTGGTGCTTATATCTTGCACATCTACCATAAACCTTAAATTTGGTCATAAGGACACTACTACATTCTTTATCTTTTCCCAATAGGAGATATATAACTCTTACAACCCAGGGAGGAACTTATTTTATTGTGCTTTCCCTTCCAATGCACTCTACTCCTCTTGATCTTGGGAATTTTTTGTTTTGATATCCTCCTTTAATTGATTTATTATTTTTTAAGCACTCGAAAGTTCAAGGCACAATTTTTCTAACTCCTTACTTCAGCTATGTAGATTGGATTTGGTAGTTTTCCTTTAAATTTTCTCATTTTCTATCGATACATAGGCATGACAAAGCTCTTATCACAACTAATTTTCCTTTTGCTAAAAATCCTATTGGTTTTGCACCTGCACACTAGAAGTAGTAGATAATTCCTGTTGCACTTTGTACAGCTCCATTTTTCATCAAGTTGTATCTCTGCCAACCCTTTGGTGTTTTTTTCATTTACAGCCTAGGCCTGGGTGCTGGCCAACTCATTCTCTACTTCATTCTTTTCCTTCTCAAATCTATTGCACAGATGGCTCTGCTAATCCAAAAAATTAGAAATTTTTTCTTTTTCTGACCTGACATGTTAGAGATCTCTTTCTACATTCACTGAAACTCTTGTCTCATCTCTTATATCTTATAAATTAAGCCTTCACTCTCCTTTCTTTTGGATTTGGCCTTGAGAAACATGTATTTTAGTTTAGCTTGAAGCTAATCTCTTTCTACTTGCATTATATAAAGTGTTTTTGAAATTCTGTCTCGATGCTCTTACTTCAAGCAAGTGATTTTTGTATCTTTTTCTTTGATTATAGCTTTATTATTTGTGACTATGGCCTCTACCACTTCCAAATTCACCTCCCTTTTCTTTAGGTTCTTCCCAATCTTTAGGTAGTAAGAAGATACTACCTTTTGTGTAGCTTTCATTTGTTGTGAGGGAGGGTATCACCAAGATTGAGTTCATCTACCTAAATATTATAGTCTTCATATTTCATTCCCCTCAGGCTTGGAGGTTAGAGGCCTCATGGATGCAATAAGCAGAGCATCTCGCTTCTCATCATATTTAAATGTCTCTATATTAGGGATTGTTGGAGCTAGGGTGGTTTTCACCCTTTATTTTTACTTTCTCTCCTCTCGAGCTTGTTTAAAAATATTCATATGAGTTCAAAAATCTTGAGGGGACTCAATATTTTGTGCAGCCATAGGATTACCATGGGAAGACCAAAATGGATGGAAAAGGGGCACTTGGTTTACTCAATGGGGAAGCCTTTAGAAAATTCAAGTTCATTGGTGAAAAAGGTGGGATACCCTTCCAATATTGAAAAGTGTGTGGGGTACTCATTGGAGTCAAAGGGATAGCAGTGGAAACAAGGGTGAAGAAACTTGCAAAATAGGTTGGTCGAAGATTGAAGCCTATGCTTCTAATAAGGTAATTGAAATATCAACCACAAAGGTGGTGGAAGATGTGTGTTCCATGCATTAGGGTTCCAACATGGCTAAAGTGACTATAGTAGTAGTGACAGGGAGCCAAGAGTATGGATTATGTGGTAGTAGTCATAGCAACAATCTAGCCTAGGGGCAAAGGAACTAACTAAACTAGATGTTGATCATAAAAGCTTGCACCTCTCCAAATAGACTTATGGGAAATTTAGAAGATGGGGGACAAATTGCACTCTACTAACTGACTAAACTAGATGTTGATCATAAAATCTTGCACCTCTCCAAACAACTTATGGGAAATTCAGTAGATGGGGGACAAATTTCACTCTACTAAATGACCTCTAGGGTTTTTTAAGAAGTCGACTCTTCCTTTCTTTTTGGGAAAAGGGAGAAATAAATGTAGAAAATAAAACTATGGCAATGCATTGAAATCTTTTAGAAATTTTATTTTATCTGAGAAAATAATAAAAATATGTTAAGATCAAATGACCAATTCAGACTTTTATCTTGAAATCAATTACAACTAATATAGAACATCAAAACTTCTATAAGAAATATTCCAAACTAAGGAAAGGCTCAAAAATTCCCTTTTATAGGAGAAGGGAAGCACACAAGAATAAAGAACTCTCCATTGCCTAAAACAAAAACCCTAACAGGTGGCAAAGAAATGTTTCCCTATGATCCTAATAAAAGATTAGAGTTTATCCTAAAGATCTAGATAAACCTTGAGTTGTTTTATCATGATAATTGTGTAACAATTGCTGAGCTTGAAACCTAGGAGCGGCAAAAAATCTCCCCTATTAGAGGAAGAATGTGGCACTACAAAAATTTATGAGGAAAAATCTAATCTAATCATCTACGAGCATCGATAGGTGATATGAATAGGGCACTAAAATCTATGATGCTTGGAGAGGACCAAAATTCTTACACTTTTCAACATGCTACAAATATTTCATTCTCGACACCATAGGATCTCGCCCAACAAAATTTGGGCTATGTGGTGCAATGGTAGGATTTTCCTCAAAACCTTTTTAAGAAGCTTGGCGAAACCCATGGAGCGGCCACGTCTCTCCCCCTGAACCCGAAAGAGGTACAATTTATTCACTATGTGGCACATTTCTATGCTTTTTGTGAAAAAGTGAATTGTGACCTCTAAGAAAGTGCACCGATATGACACATGGTGGGGGCTAACAACAAAAAACTTGAAGATAGTGAAAATGGAAAAACTCGTGAGGCTAAAAGCTAAAGAAAAAATATTAAAATATTTAGAGCACAAGAAGGCTCTACACTAGAGAAGAAGAGGAAGAAATAATGGTGGGTGAAAAACTTACCTACACCACAATAACCGCAAGAGTTTGTGAAATGAAGGTCACCTCTTCATGGATGGACCAATCCTTCTTCTTCAATTGTTTCTTCGTGGAATTGTCCATCTAGATGCTCAGCTTAACTCTTGTAGTATTTGATAAAATGAGAGCCACAGAGGCCACACATATGGCAGGAGGACTAGGTCAACATGTGCACCTTTTGTATCTTTCTCTAGATTATTCTTTTCCTCCTAGTATGGTCATGAATCATTCTTCATGGGTAGGTATCCATCTAGATTATACTCCCATGTATCACAGATGAGACCAAGGCTAAGATAGGCCAGTTTGTTGGTCGAATTTTCCCTTGCCTCTCTCTTTGAGAGCACCACTTTATATTTACCAAAGGTGTGAGGGACATAATAAAATGATGTCTTCTTTTTTCTAGTGCCATAGGCATCATCTACAATTGATAATTTTTTATAAATTTCTAAAGTGTTTTGTCTATTACACACCTAGATAACCTAAAAGGTTATCCTACAAATTCATGCATTCTAATGAACTTAAAAAATAGCCCACATAAATAATCAAATTGAGGCCTATGTTCACTCATCTAGGCTAGATTTTCATGGGAGAATTTGATGAGAATAGGCTACTGAGACAAATCTTGGAGAGAAGGGTTTAGAAAATAGTTGTCAAAGGCATAATAGTATTGTGTACTTGACAACGCATGGGTCCATATTAAAACTAGTTTAACTAACCCTATTGTATCCATAATGTTTAGTGGTATGTGCTTCCCAGAAAACCTAGGGTTTTGATATATAATCAAATGTGCAAGGAAAGAGGAATACCTAAATTTGGAGGAATGGTTGTATTCTCTTAGCTACCTGAGCATACTTTCGACAATCACCTTGATGAAATCATATCAAAAAACCCCCATTTTATTCTTAAGCTTGATGACCAAAACCATCTTATATATTTCTACAACATCATCACAATCCAAGCCATAAATAAAAGCTAGCATCAGGAAGAAATCTTTCAAATCATAATTGAACTCATTCTACGCAAGAGGGAAACTAGGCATTACGTTGTTCTCCTCACAGTGTGTCTCAATGTTGAAAAAGGCCAATTTTTCTCTTCTTGCGGTCTAAAAATACTCTAGATCTCTTCTTGAGAAGTCTTTTGACATTGGTCGAAGGGAATACACAATATATCCCTAATAGCCTCTACACTAATGGTGATTTTCAAATTTTCACCACTAATAACCCTGGTAACTTTGTCAAGCTTTGTTGCACAAATTTCCACTTGCTCAGGGTAGACATGTGTCTAGGGAAACATATATTGGGGAAAACCATAATTCCATAGTTGAACTCCGAGAGACTCTATATTTCTAGTTTTCAACTTGGTGGCTCTTCTCTAGAAGGCTCCCTCTCATAGAAATTTAAGGGTTTCAATGTAGCTTTGGGTCAAAGATGTTATCCATAAAATCTTTAATCAACTATGGTTTGATGAGATCACCATGTTGTATGAATTTGGTGCGGAAAATTTTTCTCACCTTAGGAATCTATGCATTAGTGAAGGAAAATTCTCCAAATACATCAACATAACTAACAAAAGCTGGAGAAATTTTGATATTTTACCAGAAGTCAATGCTTCAGCTGGCATTTTTTTGTGAGTTTCAACTAACCTTGCTAGAACACTACTTTTGCACCAGAGAATTTCATTCTTGCATTGAGAGCTCAATAATTAGAATATTTTATGCTTGCTAATGCACTTTTATTATTCAACACTCTAAAATGTACTAGGGATAAATGCTTGGTTGGCATGATTAACCTTTGGAGCACTGCCAATGGGGTGATACATACACATTAAACACCTAATTTTTTGGAAATGAAAACTCCACTTCGAGAAGGGAATTTAGGTACTTTCCACACACCATTTTTAAATAAGGACAACATAGAAAAATTAGAGGCATAATCTAAGAATATTTTTGCATTAAATAGGTAGGAGGTGGTGTTAATAGCAGTCTTTTCACATAATAATGCTAGTTATCAAGCAAAAAGGTGGCAAGACTGTTGGCACGTAATGTTGTCATTGATGTCAAAAGGTGTCACTAATGTCAAAGGTTAGATTAATATATTCTTGGATGTTATTGATCTCAGTGGATAAAGTTTTGGAAGAGTTGGTGCAATATGATGGAGAGAAGAGCATGCTTTGAAAATTATTGCAATGTTTCTCAAAAAGATGCAAAGTTGCCATGAAATTTTTATACGATGTTGTAGAGGTTACTTCCCGATGTCAAAAGAGAAAATAGGTTACATATTTGACATGGGTTTTTCAAGTGGATACGATTGGTATGGTTCACATGATCAAAGGATGTGGAACGTGCTGAAAAATGATTTATGTATTCCTTCTAGTAAAACTAGGGTTTTGTAGATAAACCACAAGTGTTGCAGTCATGGCATTGAACGGTCTTTATATTTTGGTGTTGACTATGTACATATGATGAAAGGTCATTTAAGTGATCACTTAAGCCATTAGTATCATCAAGATAATCGACCCCTTTACCTAGTGCTACCAGATGGTAGAGTATGTGTGTGTATTGTAGGCACCCTCCACATCATGGTTTGTGTTGACTGCGACCATGCTCAATTTGTGATATATAATGGAGGTAATCAATAATGTAGATTGGTGCATAGATGATCGAATGGTCATCACATAGTGTCTTCACATCGCACCTTGAAGTTTACTTTGGCATGTGCAATCTGTGATGGGTGATATAGTTTGATCAACAGCTATGATCAAATAGGTTAGATCAAATAAATTATCGCTAGCCCATGGTGTGTATGGTGGGTCCTCAACTTGGCACCTATTGGATTATGGGAAAGAGACAAGTGTACAGTGTGACCAACAGAAAGTGACATCAATAAGGACACATGGCAAGTCATAATTGCATTACCATATCACTTCACATCGTTATTGTGAATAAAAGAGGAGTAAAGTTATCCATGATATGTGAAGTAAGTGGAGTATGACATCATCCAAGACAAATGGGAGCATCCCATTATCCCGCTCAAGATTAGATGGGTCCCTGCTTAGCCCTGTAGGAATACAAGCTAGTGACATATGTGCCTTGTGAGATAGTTGGTGGAATGTGATTGCATCACCTCATTTATTCACATCATTGTTTTGAATAAAACAACACCAAGAAAGATGTGATGAAAGTTCAATGGTAGTGATCAATTTATTTTGATTGAACGACGATCACAAGACCTCCTCACATAACGAAAATAAAGATCAATGCCCCAAGCATAGTTGCAATATGAGATGGTGATCATACAACGTCAGTTAATAGGTTTTTAATCACATTTTCATTTTAAAGTTGAAGAATGAGTGAAGATCATCTAGAAAGGTGGCATGAAGAGTCAAATCAATGGGCTAAATTTTGTTTGTTATTTTTCTTGAACCAAACTTAATCTCATCCCTTACCTATGAATCTGCCAAAAATTAATTATTATTAAGGGTGAGGATTGGCCAATGTAGCTAAGTGAAGCATTAAAAACCCCACTTCATCTCTTCAGGCTCTATGAAACCTAGGAGGGTAATCCTATTTATGCTCATAATATCCTCACTTGATCAAGAGCATTTCCATACATAGGTGTATTCCTTAGGAAGTGCAAATAAATGAATATCATCAAAGGCTTGGAAAACCTCTTATGAAATTGCTATTTATTGTAGGGAATATGGTACTATTGAAGGTTGGTATGGCATAATTTAAAATATTTTATGAATTCATTCCCATTCTAAATCTTTGGCCAGGTTCAACACTAGCTTAGTCAATCACAAGATAAACTAACAAAAATACTAGTGACTAGTCTAAGGGAACAATAGAGTCATACTTTGCAATCAATCAGTAATACAACTACAATTTAAAATCAGTAATCAAAGGACTATTGGCATGTGACTTTTTGACATCCAACTCACTGCATTTTAAAACACTGCTTCCTTTCCAAATCCTATATCCTTTTCCGACAAACCAATGACCTTATTTCAGCATTAAATCAACTCATTGAATTAAAGCATAAACAAAACCATTCATTCAGTGAAAATGAAAAAAAACAAATGAAATTATAATTAACAATTTCATTCATAATTTGCAAGGAAAATACAAATGAGAGCACATATTTTAGAACTAGTATTTTCCTTCATTACTAGTATTACTTTGTAAAACCATTTTAAGATCAACATATATTATGACTCATACCTCATAATTTCTTTTGATATATTCATCAACTTATCTATTTACTATTGGAAAAACAAGGACACACAACTAAGAGGGGGGGTGAACCAGTTGTGACAAAAACTTCAACTTTTCTAACTTATCTTAACTTTAATCTCATATTTGATGAATAAGAAATTAACCACAAGCAATTAACACATCAGAGAGACAAATAACACCAAGATTTTTTACGTGGAAACCCTGTTAGGGGAAAAACCACAGTTGATGTTAGTCCACAATATTATACTCTATTAAAAGTGTAAAGAGAAATAATAAAGGGAATGCACATGCATTCAGGCACACTGCCCAGAGCTCACTGCTCAAATACAAAAGAGGACTCACTGTTGAACAATACAGAATAGGATTAAAATCCAAAGAATATGAATTGAGAAAATAGCTTATGCACAAGCCTGATTACAGTTCCAATTATGCTCATAAAACCTTCTTCACTCTCTTCTTAGTAATCGAATGATAGAAACACTATTCACACATTTACACTTTCTCTAGCATACATTCACACTCATGCACATGCTAACATTTCTCAACCAATCACTCATATATATTTGCTACATGGGATTCCATCACAACTTAGTCAGCCAAGAAAATAAAACATATTTTCAATGTCGGCCCAAATTTATAAATAAATTTCCAATGCAAGTCCACTAAGGTCAACCAAAACATAGTGGGGACCCAAATTAATATCTCCAACACAAAAATAATTTAATTAATTTCGCCATGAAGATCCAAAACACACTACCATCAACATGTCGACCAAGAACATGAGAAATCGAACATGTGTAAAAAGATCTTCAACCATAAGATCTCTGAGTAATGTGGATGTACCAATAAGGTAGATAATGATCTAGAGTCATCCAAGAACACCAAGAAAAAATAGAGAAGCATTCACAATAACTGAGATTACCAGAATCATACAACCTTCATTCAGGAACATTGACAGAGACCACAGTAATAGTATCATACCACAACATACTCAAAACTTCACACGGAACTCTAAAACTTCCAGTAGATGATCTAGAACCATTCAACAATAAACCCTTTAATCCACATCAGCTAATTTTCAATGTATAGAACAAAGCACCTTCATGACCTACACAATTCCATAGGGAACCTAGAACACTTCCTTTTATAATTTTCTCAATATCCTCGACATATACAACCTCTAGTACACCAAATGCTAATAGTTTTGACATCAATAACAACCACATATCAGCAACCATATCCACAACATCCAATAATCTCCACCTTTAGCATTGATGGCAACACATGATGTGAAAAATACCATCAACCTAACACACTTACTTCTCCTGTACTTCTCTTGAAAATATTTTTCACATTACACTTCTCCCCCTTTGACATCAATGGAAAAGGTAAAATGACCTTTCCATATACATGCTCTAAACCATATATCTACACATTTGACTACTCCCCCTGAGTAGCAACCACGAAAACATCAATCCAGATCAGAATATAGCAATGAAGTTCATGGATTGATGCAAGCAAATGCATCTTTTAGTTCATATTAGGAGAGGTGATTACCCCTATCATTCCTCTAAGATACTCAAAAGTATCCTTTGGAAAAGGAATAGTGGTTTACAATTCCTGAGAGGAACGAATTTTAGCTGAAATCACATATTTTTAGAAAATATAATTATTTAAGCCTTAAAAATATCCATTTTAAGGATTCCAATTGAAGAGGGTTTGATCAAATCACCTTAGATCAAACCCCCTTGGATATAACCTCGCTAGTTTTAAACCATACCTATAAATGTGTCTCCTTTACACCTATCAAAATGCTGATAAAAATCACTTTTGATTTAGATTTTTGGGGATCAAATGAATTCATTTAAAATTTATTTCAAATGATTATGGTATTCCTCAGAACAAGCTATCCAATGAATATAATTTTAATATGTTTTGGTTTTGTTATGTATTTGTTTTTTAAGTTTTATTAAACATAGGTTTTTCATCGAAAATGAATTTCTTTGTTCTTCACATGTGGAAAAATAGAAGATTATCAAAAAAATTTGAAAATTATGAGTGCACCAGATATTGAAGTCCTTGATCCAACAAAAAAATAAAATAAAATTTTGACATATACAAAAAGTTACATGTTATACTAGCGTTGTGTCTAAATTGTAATTGCTTTGAATTTGAAACTTGATTAAGGAAAAAATATTCAATAAAAACTATCTAACCAAGTGGAAGCACTAGAATATCAGAGTTACAAATCTAAATTTGAAAGAATTATAATTTTATCCTTCATGGAAAAATTTATCGTTATCTGTTGCGTCACTTTTTTAAAATGTTTTTTTCTAAAAAAACCAATTTTCGTGGGAGATGGAAAAAGAAGTGCAATTTGATTCCAAAATTTTTTTTAA
Source organism: Sequoia sempervirens (assembly GCA_007258455.2). Taxonomy (NCBI): domain Eukaryota; kingdom Viridiplantae; phylum Streptophyta; class Pinopsida; order Cupressales; family Cupressaceae; genus Sequoia; species Sequoia sempervirens. Next base: position 63,426 of record VDFB02360768.1, on the reverse strand, counting down.
ATTTTTTTTTAGAATCTACAGACAAAATTTGATGAGACTCTAGTTTGCACCATCTTCAAATTCCTCACAGTTTAGCCGCTTTAGGTGCCCGAATGTGAAGATTTAGTTAAAAATAATAATTTCAGTGTCCAATTTGGCCAACAATTGTAAACCACTATTATGGGATCACCCGTAAATATATTTGCAATCTATTCTTTGGTAGGAACATACTCCAGTCTGACTTCTTTCTCATTTACTTTCTTCCTCAAGAAATGAAATTTGATTGATATATGTTTAGTCTTAAACTGTAGCACCAAATTCCTTGAGATATTTATTGCACTTGAGTTGTCACAGTATATGGCAATAGGCTCTTCATATGTCACCCTGATATCTCTCAGCATCTATTTCATCCATATCACTTGAGTACAATTATTGGCAGCAACAATGTACTCAACTTTAGTAGTAGATAGAGAGATTAAGTTTTGCTTTTTGCTTAACCAGGATACCAACTTCTTCCCTAGGAAGAAAGCACCACCACTAGTACTTTTCCTGTCATCTACATCACCAGCCCAATCTACATCAGTATATGCACATAAAGTGAGATCATCATCCTTTGGATACCAAAGTCCAAAGTCAACTGTTCCTTTCAGATACCTGAAAATTCTCTTCACAACAGTTACATGTGATTCTTTTGGATCAGCTTGAAATCTAGCAACCATACATACAACATTCATAATATCTAGTCTAGTCTGAGTCAAGTAGAGCAATCCACCAATCATTGACCTATATCTAGTTTGATTTTCCTTAGGAGAGTCATCATTATGTGTCAACTTACATTTGGTCACCATGGGAGTACCAATAGGTTTGGAATCATTCATTCCAAACTTCTTTAGCAATTCTTTCACATATTTGGACTGAGATATGAAGATCCCCTTGTCCAACTATGTAACTTGCAATCCCAAAAAGAACTTCATTTCTCCAATCATACTCATTTCAAATTCATTCTTCATCTCATCAGAAAAATTCATACATAGATTATCATCTCCTCCAAAAATGATATCATCAACAAAAAATTCTATAATTAACTCCTTACCATTACCTAATTTGAAGTATAAGTTGTTGTTAGCAGTACCTTTAGTGAATCCAAGCTTCAGTAAGTATTTGTCCAATCTAGCATACCAGGCTTTGGGGGCTCGCTTAAGTCCATACAGAGCTTTCTTCAATCTGTAAACCATATCTTCTTTGTCTGTTAGCTGAAATCCATCTGGCTTTTCAATGTACACTTCTTCTTCTAGTTCTCCATTCAAAAATGTAAACTTTACATCCATTTGATAGAATTTATAGTTCTTGTGGGCATCATAAGCAAGAAATAGCCTAACAACTTCAATCCTAGCAACAGGGGCAAAGGTTTCTTCAAAATATATACCTTCCATTTGAGAATACCCTTTACATTCCAATCTTGCTTTATTCTAGACCACTTCACTTTCTTCATTTAGCTTGTTTCTAAATACCCATTTAGTGCCAATCACATTTTTGTCTTTAGGCCTTGGAACTGGTATCCATGTGTCATTCTTTCTGATCTGTGTCAGCTCTTCCTTCATAGCTTCCAACTAGTGTTCATCTTGATAGGCTTCAGTGACATTTTTATGTTCAATATTGGAAATCAAACAATATTCTTTTGCAATTTTTCTTCTAGTTTGCACTCCTTTACTCTTGTCTCCTATAATTTGATTTTTAGAACGATTCAGCTTTACATACCTTGGAGTTTTGGGACATTCTTGAACTTCTGACTCTTCTGATCTGTCTTCTACACTTGTACTTGTCTATGTCTCCTAACTGACTTGATTTACCAAAACAAATTGAGGTTGCTTCACCAGAACATATGGGATAATCTAAAGTAGATTATGTGTCTGAGTATTCTTCCCTTGGCTTGTAATGTCTTCATTTGAATCATAACTACAATGTCAAGATGATTTGATAGAGTTCTCATGAACTCTGACATTTTTACTCTCAACCATCTTTCTCAATCTTTTGTTATAGGACCGGTAGGCCTTGATTTTAATGGAGTAACCTAGGAAGATTCCTTCATCACTTCTTGCATCAAATTTTCCTATATCATCATCTCTCCTAATATAACCCTTGCTTCCAAAGATCTTGAAGTACTTAACAATAGGCTTGTGACCAAACCATAACTCATAAGGTGTCTTACCAGACTTGCCATTAACATTTACCCAGTTCAAAGTATACACAACTATGCTTAACACTTCACTCCAGTACATCTATGACACATTTCCTTCCATCATCATTGTTCTTGAAGCATCTAGAATTGTTCTATTCTTTCTTTCTGCAACTCCATTTTGTTGAGGGTTTCAGGGAGCAAATAACTATATTTTAATACCATGCTCTTCACAATAAAAATTGAACTCCTTGGAAATAAACTCACCACCTCTGTCAGATCTCAGGCACTTGATTTTTAGACCTTTCTCATTTTTTCCATGGCCTTGAAACTTTTGAACTCCTCCAATGCTTCACATTCTTCTCTTAAAAAAGAAACCCAAATCATTCTACAGTAATCATCAATAACCAACATAAAATACCTTTCTCCATGAATACTTCTAACTCTGGAGGGACCACAAAGGTCAGTATGTAGCAGCTCCAATAAATTGTTTGAATGAAACTGTTTGCTCCAAAAAGAGACTCTAGTTTGTTTACCCATCTAACATTCCTTGCAGATTATATTAGCAAGCTTCACTAACTTAGGCAGATCTCTTACTGCTTGAGTAGAGCTTATCTTGATAATGTTGTCAAATTTTACATGACACAACCTCCTATACCAAAACCAACTTTTATTTGATCAATTAAACAACTTCCATTAGTAGTATTCAGATGAAAAATATTACCTTTTGTTTGTTTGCTTGTTGCAATCATATTCCTGGAACTTCCACGTATCTTGCATCTTCCATCTTTGAATTGAAGATCATATCCCTTGTGAACCATATGTCCAACACTCAACAAGTTGTGCTCTAGGCCTTCAACATAGAGAATATCATCAGTGTTATCCTTACCACCAAGGCAAATAGATCATCTGCCATGAATCACACTAGCATTGTTATCTCCAAATATTACAACCCCACTGCCATACTTCTCTGGACTCACAAATTTTCTTTTATCACTAGTCATATGATGTGAACATCCACTATCAATAACCCACTCATATTTTTCTTCAACTTGGGCTGCAAGAGCTTTCTCATCTTTAGTAGATTCGGTAGCCATAGGATTATCTTCAATGGTAGCAATGAAGGTCCATTCATCTTCTTTTCCATTATCTTTATCAGACTCATCATCAATGACTGCTTCTTCAACAAAGTAGCATCTCTTTTGGAATTAGGCTTAGATCTAGGAACTCTTTCAGGACATATTGATGCAAAATGACCTATTTTACTACATGAAAAACATTTAATAGGCTATACATCTTCATACTTACCTTTTCCTCTACCTTCTTGTCTTGCAATTACTACTTCTAGTTCTTCTACCTGTCTTTCTTTATCTTCAAGGTTTTTCAGTTCTTCATCATACTTGGATATCTTTCTAGAACTCTCACCTGAATAATATCTTTGTCTATTACTTCTGGATATAGTGGCCTTGAATGTAGATTCAGTCTTTGGTGTAGATTCACCAAATTCACTTATTTCAAAACCAACAAGCTTCCCGATCAATGAGTCTCTTGTAATATTGTTTACTGATCTGAACTCTTCAATAGCATGAACCTTCATTTTGTAGGAGGGAGGCAAGGATCTGAGTAATTTAGCCACAATTTCATCCTCTTCCATAGAACCACCGACCTTTAATACCCATCACTATTTCATTTACTCTCTGCATAAAAGAAGTGATATTTTCATCTTCACCCATCTTCAAATTCTCATACTTTCCTTTCAAGCTCTGTAGCTTATCCATCTTCAATGTGCATCTCCATCATACAAGGTTTCTATTTTCATCCAAATCTCATGAGTTGTCTCCAAACCCAACACATTAGCCATCTCTGAATATGTCAGAGCACTCACTAGAGCTTCAATAGCCCTAACACTATTTTCAGCATCTTTGATCTCATCAAGAGTTAAGGGACCATTTTGAGGAATAACATATGGATCTTTTGTAATCTTCTAGAAAGCTTCACCAATACACTTTAAGTGACAATGCATTCTAACTTTCCACATTGAGTAATTAGTGCCATCAAATCTTGGACTGTCCTTCTTGAATGTTGTTGCCATCTTAGATCACCTCAAGCTTTTATAATTCTTCAGAGGAACCTGGTATGATACCAATTTTTGGAAAAACAAGGACACACAACTAAAAGGGGGTGAATCAGTTGTGGCATAAATTTCAACTTTTCTAACTTATCTTAACTTTAATCTTAGATTTGATGAATAAGAAATTAACCACAAGCAATTAACACATCAGAGAGACAAATGGAAACCCTGTTAGGGGAAAAACCACAGTGGAAACAAGGACACAAAACTAAGAGGGGGGTGAATCATTTGTGACAGAAACTTCAAATTTTCTAACTTATCTTAACTTTAATCTCATATCTAATGAATAAGAAATTAACCACAAGCAATTAATATATCAGAGAGATAAATAGAACCAATATTTTTTATGTGGAAACCCTGTTAGACGAAAAACCATGGTGGATGTTAGTCCACAAGATTATACTTTGTTAAAAGTATACAGAGAAATAATAAGGGGAATGCACATGCATTCAGAAGCATTGCCTAGAGTTCACTGCTCAAATACAAAAGAGGACTCATTGTCCAACAATACATAATAGGATTAAAATCCAAAGAATACAAGTTGAGAAAATAGCTTCTGCACGAGCCTGATTACAATTCCAATTATGCTCAGAAAACCTTCTTCACACTCTGCTCAATCTTCTTCACTCTCTGCTCTATAATCAAATGATAGAAACACTATTCACATATTTACACTTTCTCTAGCATACATTCACACTCATGCACATGCTAAATTCGCTCAGCCAATCGCTCATATATATCTGTTACATGGGATTCCATCACAACTTAGTCAACCAGAAAAATAAAACATATTTTCAATGTCGGCCCAAATTTACAAATAAATTTCCAATGCAAGTCCACCAAGGTTAGCCAAAACATAGTGGGGACCCAAATTAATATCCCCAACACAAAAATAATTTAATTAATTTTTCCATGAAGATCCACAATACGCTACCATCAACATGTTGATCAAGAACATGAAAAACAGAACATGCGCAAAAAGATCTTCAACCACGAGCTCTCCGAGTAATGTGGACATACCACAAAGATAGAGAATGATATAGAGCCATCCAAGAACACCAAGAAATAATGGAGAAGCATCCACAATAAATGAGATTACCAGAATCACACAACCTTCATTCAAGAACACTGATAGAGACCACAGTAACACTGTCAGACCACAACATACTCAAAACTTCACACAGACCTTTGAAACTTCTGGTAGATGATCTAGAACCATTCAACAATAAACCATTTAATCCACATTAGCTAATAATCAATGTACAAAAAAAAGCACCTTCATGACCTGCACAGTTCCATAGGGAACCTATAACACTTCCTTTTATAATTTTCTCAATATCCTCAACATATACAACCTCTAGTACACCAAATGCTAATAGTGTTGACATCAATGACAACCACATAATAGAAACCATATCCACAACATCCAACATTTACATTATATTTCTCTTTGAGTATAGCCTTTACCTAGACCCTTCTTAGACCCAAAATTTTTGGAAATCCCTATTTCAACCATGAAATACCCTTTATAAACAAGGGAGCAACAAGAATCTAGTTGAGTTATAATCACATTTCATATAATTTCAAAACCTAATTTCAACCAATTTTGAGAAGCTCCCTAGGTGGTTTTATGTAATCATTTGAAAGTAGGGGGAGGAAAAAGACAAAACTCATGCACAGGGTACCATTAGTTGTTTCTTCCACATCCATGTTGAACAAAAGATTATGTATCATACTAGCTGGAGTAATTCCACATTAGCATGTAGGAGTAAAATACCAAAACCACATACACATTGAAAAGAGTGCCTCCTATGCAAAGACCATGGTATCATAAAAAAAAAACAAGGAGAAGACTCTATTCCAAGTCAGCATCAGAGTATGCACGACCACTCCTTGTTCATGACAAAATTGCAATAACCATCACCACATCCTCATCAAAGCTTTCATATGGCACCAGAGAGGGAAGATATTGGCCATATCCTAAGTCAGTGTCACCTCCAGCATCTGAAGGACTATCAAAGAGCACAATGGGAGAATTATGTTTTCCCAGGTAGGCCTTGTGACTCTTGTCTCTTTTCTTGGCCTTCTTCGCAAGCTTAGCCAGCTCCTTGCCCTTAAACTTGACCAATTCTTCTGAAATGGTCATGTTCCTTAAGTTGTAAGTACTCTAGACAATTTTTTTCTTCTTATGACCATAGGCCCTCCTTTTACCATTTGAAACCTCAGAAGTTGTTGGGACTTCTTGCTCAGCTACAGACATATCCTCATAACACTCAAACACATTAAGCCAGCTAGACCTCATAACTGGTTGAATTGGCACACCATATTTTCCCATCTTGCAAAACAAAAGGTGAAAAATAAAAAATCTAAATTAAGCATAAATTGATAATTTAAAACTTCTTAATCAAATTTGCAGGAAGCACACCCACAAACCCTGACAATCACAACTAGTCCCAAAAAAGGAATTCACCTAGGACAAGAGCGTTCAATTTTCAGCTCAAGGAAAATTAACACTCGCACACTTCTTCAATAACCCACACCTCACATTCTCTACAGACTAAAAGTGGTGAAAATGAACAAGTAATTTGTATTAAATAGACAATTTGGAGCATGTAGAAATTAATGATGCAAGAAATCCTTATGCGAGGGAGTTGATAACTTAGTAGCTTAGATTTGAATCTGGGTCATTGATCTTTAAGGATTTAAAACTTCATCCATGGCGATCATGAGCATCATTTTTTGGCCTTTAGAAATTTGTTCCTAGAAAACAGCGAGGCTACCTCAAATGCTACCATGTTTTCCCTTAATATTCATTAATCATATGCAATCTGACAATTAGCATGCATCCCCAATTCAATACATGCTCCTTCATTAGTATCAGTGAAGTACACAAAACTAGTGTTTGAAGAGAATAGTCCCTTATATACTCCATCGCTCATCGCAGACCTTCCCCAAATTCCAAGGTTTAATTAGCAATGAGAGTATTATTGTGATGAACTTCAGACCATTGAATCATCTTGTTTTAAAACCACATTAACGATTCTCCACTCGTCTCACTACTTTCTTCTTTTCTTTTTACGATGTACTTAGGGTACTGCCACATTGCTCTTTTCCTTCAATAGTCATCACTTATCACCGACACATTTCATCCTTTACTAGTTCTATTAGCGATGCAAGCATCCAAGCAATGAAATATTAACCCTTGGATCTATGGCCCATCCTTAATCATGTTCACCTTCCCATCGTGCATTGGTAATTCATACTTCAAACTTTGGATCGCATCAGTGACAAGAGATAAGGTGAAGAGGCCAAATTATGATACATGCATCTACATGAGAATCAATGATACAAAAGACATCGCACATAAGATCTATTCAAATTTTCAAAAGAAACTTGAACAGATAACTCCATCGCTCATCACTATTTTGAAACTTAAGCTTTAGAATGAATCCATGATGAGTGATAAAAGAAAAAAATAAAAGTACCAAGTCCATTGCCAATCACTAATTCTCCTCATAAAGTTTGCAATAAATTAGCGATGAGAGATCCCAATGATTTGCATTGAACACTTGATCATGTATTGCTAATATAGAAATTATCATTCAAAACCCATCCGCAATGCACAAAAAACATGAGCTACCACATAAATCACTCATCGCTATTTGAAAAATTACCATTACATCATCATCTACAATGAGTGATGAAGGAAAAACAATAGGCCCGAAGGTCATCACTAGTCGCTAATACAATATTCAAGGCTCAAGATCCATTAGTGATAAGAAAATTTTCAACAATACAAGGAGAAGCAAGAACATTGCTTATCACTATTTCATATTAAGAGCTCTCAAAGCTATCTACGATGAGCAAGGCTAAAACAATACCACTTGTTGCTTATCACTGATTCAAAACATACACTCCAGAAGCAATCTGTGATAAGCGATAAAGAGAGGTGGCTAATGGGACTTAAGTGAAAACTTTTTAGCAATCTTCCCATAAGTTGTTCTAATAAAAGGGATCCTCTAGGATGACACAAAAAAAGGGGCTCAAAAGTTCCTAAGTGGTGCAGATCCAAGGTGAAGATTAACTTACAACAAACTAGTGTCAATTCAAAAATAATGAACTCTTCTTGGAAACACCTTCAATCTGCCAAGCAACAACTCACCCTCAAGGGTCTCAACCTTTCAATTTTGAAAAAAAACTCCAAACCTCCACCAAGGCCCTAAAAAATTTCCTCAACATGCCAATGATGAAAACTTAGCCATTTGCATTCAATCTTAAAATAAGATTCCACTAAATCATCAAAACTCACCATTTGTCACTAGTCTTCCTTGTAGTATAGGGAAACCAATTTTTTAGTCTTTAGACCAAATCCTTCTAAAACACCAAAGAAATAAAACATGGAATCAAGCACCCATTTCAGATTCATTTAACATATCAAAGAATCAGACATCACTCTTTTGGATCAAAGGCTTCAAAATCAAGAATTTCACAGTTTTAGGCCTCCAATTAGGCCATTTTTCCAAAGGGACCCCTCTCTAATCTACTCACCATACTTCCTAACCTCAAAATAGTCTTTACTTGTGTTTCAAAACAAAGTATTTTCCAACTTTTAGGACCTCCCACTTCCATTTAGGCCCATTTCTCCAAAACCCTCTCTTTTCTTCTTTTCAACTAGGGCTTATTGATTTGTCCATGCCCAGACCACTTTCTGACCTAAAACCAATTGAATCCCTCATATTTTCACCTACACATGCTTAAAAAAATGTTGTATTAGACTTCCCTCATGTTTTTCATACACTTGGTTTGTAAATCAACCAATTTTCACTCCCTTTTCCCCCTTTTCCAATAGGGTTTCAACCTTCTATACTCACCAGGTCTTTCTCAACCTCTCATACCATTTCAAAACATCAAAAAACACCTAAATACTCAAGAATAAACAAGTTCCAGTACATCCTTCAACTAAATCTCAAAATCTCATACTCTAGCCATGTAAAATGGCACAAAATATGTGTTTGTAACAGGGCAGCGTGGAAATCCCTCTCAAAACTCTTTTTCCAAACTTAAATTTATTCCTAAACCTATTCCTAAACTAAAAAGTCTCATTCCTCCTAGATACAACCTTTATAGAAGGAGGAATGGCCTTATTATTCCATTAAGGTCTACAAAACTTAATACCCTATCTTAGACCAGTTTTCAAGTATCAATCTCTAAATCACTCAAATCACAATAAAACTCCTCAAAAGTGGATTGAAAATAATTCCAACACAATATGATAAGAATTCACAACATTTGAAATTCAGTTCCTGCTGTACGGACCCGTACACAAGTTGGGAATCCACAAAACTCAGAAAAATAATTTAAAAACATAGGTTTTTGATTGTTTTCTTTCTCCAAATTGATTCAAAAACCTTACACGAGCCTTCAAGATTCCTTATAAAAATTTTCAAACACAAAACCAACCATGAAATGCCCATAACTGATCACTAAACTACCACAACCCCTTACATTGCTTAATTTTTCCCTTATGACAATTGATAGACAATAAACACAATATTATGCACCCTTGTGCATTTTTTTAACTAACATTAAAGACCCAAATACATCAATAATGGTCTCAAAGACCTTACTTAACATGAAATAACTCAAGTTACCCCTACTGTCCTAATGTCTTCCTTCAAAGGATGAATTTTTGAAATTGTGCATATTGGGTGGTCATGCACCACTAAGTCATAAAATGCAAAGGATTTAAAGTCCAAAAAGGATCTTTACTTAACCTTATAAAAATAAGAACTTAGACCTAGGCATGAGGAACCAGTTACCCCATGATCGTTAATGACATAAGATATTTTAATATGACCGGTAATGAGCAACATAAGGTCAACAAAAAATTATAACTTTGCAAGTGTTTAGAGCTAAGGGTTTCTTAATGAAGGATTCCAAGCTAACACAAAAAAACCTTCAAAAGTGATGACAAGCAGAACCCTAAGCCTTCAGATACCAACCCAATATTTAAAATGTGATAAGATTTTGAAATGGAACATAAAATTTTTGCAAGTTCCATCAGTGGCTCTGACTGGGGACGCATGCCTCTCGCAAGCATGGTGAGATGCTAGAATCTCAAGTGAAGTAGACCAAGAAAAGAGAGCCAAAACCAAAAACAAAGGAAGAGAACCAAACCCAAATTAACAACATATGCATAGTATTTACACAAGTTACAGGGCCAGACCAACCTTAAAAATGGTGCCTACCTCTATCAAAAAGCTTGTTTTCCACCGTTTGCACCATGCTAGGGTTGAAAATACTATCATTAAGGGTCCACCAGCTAATCATGTTGCAATCACTACATTCAACCATCATAGACATGTGCCTGATCTTCCAATTATCTATGGCATTCATGTCCCTCTATGTGTTGTAATCGGGTGTTAACTAGAATATATGATTAGTGTAGCACCCTATCTGACTCAACTTATCTTTATATTCCACCAAATGCTCATCTAACTGGTTTGGGAAAGTGAAACATTCATAATACATTTCACTGATATCATATTCATTATGTTCATTAAGCTGGAAATCCTCATATACACTCCTTCCAAGACTCTCATTCAAGAGTACACATTCAGTCTGTGTGATGAACAAGAAATGTTCATACACAAGCTTCATTTCAAATTTTTGTTCATATTCATCAGAGCAGTATAAACTAGCTATGTTTCCAAATGCTTTATTACCTTGAAAAATTAGTTTCTCATAATCCATGGCATTTTCACTTTTACTTAGATCAAGATATTTCTCATAAAGGGCATCATTCATATTATTCCAGATATCAGAGATAATTTATGTTTTAGGATCACTATCACTATTTGATTCTTCTTCCCAGTTATCATCTTTCAACTTGAAGAATTTTTTTTCAAAAGATGGATCAACTAGCTCAAACTTAATATGATGAGTAGTAGGATATTCAACTACATCATCAAATGATAGGTTTACTAACTCATAGGACTGATGACAACTTGGAGATAGCCTCTATTCCTCCAAGTAGAATTTTTAATTTCCTTTCTTAACAGAACTTTGTTCAAGAACAACCATGTCTATCTCTATCATCAAATCTGCACATGCTACTTCTGCTCCATGTAAACATTCAAAAACAAGACCTTGTTAACTGAAATCACCAATCCCATCATTAAAATTGGGCTATAGAGTCTGAATAAAGACATTCTTGTCTTCAAATTTAGCACCAATCATATCATCAAGATGCTTTGAAAGAGTCTATCACATGTAATATGTTTATCTATTGGTGAAGGCATAATTTCATGAGTATTGACATGGTCAAATTCCTTAAGCAAGAAAGGTGCCTTCAAGTTTTCCACACAAAAAGGTTTGTATTCCTTATGAGATTAATTAAAATTTTCACCTTCATTACCCTAGTTATCAACTTTTAAAAGTACATCAATAGTATTTGCAAGTATGACAATATCATCATACTATTATGCAGACATTCATTTTCAGAAACATCCTTATCTTGAGTAAACTCTTGACCTTTGTCAGTAAGGCTAGCACTTTTTCCATTTTGAGACCTTTTTTGTTTTTCATAGTCTTGCTTTGCTTCCTCAACGATTCTAATCCAATCAATTATTTGACCAAAATCTTGAGGCTTCAAGTCCTTGGGCAAGGTACTAAGCCATAGCTCATAAATTTCATAGAATAGGTCAATGCAAACTGAATCCTAAGGTCATAACCTTTTAGGGATTTCTAGCAGGGCATCTAAGAACCTTGCTAACAATTCATAGGGAAACTCATTCTCATATATTTTCATGTTAGACAATCTTTGGACTAACAATATTTGATCATTATTAAGTGAAACTTGAGGAATTTTATCCTAAATAAATCCCTGCTTAACATGTTGTGAGAGTGAACAAGGTGTGATACCTGAACCATTATCACCTTTATCAACTCTTATATCTTTTAGAGATACACTCACTTGATGTGAACTAGGATAAGAAACACTTGCAGCCACATGTCCTTTCATCATCGAATATTTCACAATGTTTTCAATATCCATAGCAATGTGACAAGCCTATTGTAATGTTTTGGGTTCTTTATCCCTTATCAAGTAACTAATTTCATTATCAAATGCTCCTAAATACATAATCAAACATTTTGCATCACTAGGTCTTAGGTATTCGAGAATATGTCTTACTGCTTGCTCAAATATGAGGTTGAAAGCAGGAACCAACTCATCTTCATCCTTTTGGATTTCCATAACTATTTTCCTTAACAAGCTAGGATTAACCCTTTCACCAAATTGCTCCATAAATGCAACCATGAAACCATTCCATGAAGCTACATAACAAATTGGTAAATATGAAAACCAATCTCTAGTATTTTCCTTCAAAGATTGAGCAAAAAGTTTCATGACAACATCCTCATGGTCTATTTCAAAATCACCCATCAAATCTATGAATGCAATCAAGTGTTTAGAATCTGACTCAGATTTTTTCCTTGTAAATTTTGGTAAATGTTTCCTAATATCATCACTGATCTTATTAGGGAAACATTTAATACCACCAAAACTTAATGGCTTATATCTCTTAATAAAGAACTTCCTTTGAGGGTACTCTAGGAGTTGTAAACTTGACATACTTTTACTTGATGCTTTACTAGAAAATGCAAGGGAATGGTATATTTCTCTTGTATCTTTATTCATTCTTCAAATATTAATTACCTTGCCATGATTATAAAGATGCATAGCTCAATCATACTTATGCCTTAAAATTTTCTAAAAGGAAAATTACAGAAATAAGCATACTTCTTCCATCCCATTTAGATACTACAAATTTCAGCTCAAAAGTATGTAAAATGACCATCACTATTCCCTTCCTTAGTGCTTTAACTCACTTAATTGGGGAATAAAGTATTTATTCCATATCTCTAAAAATGGCTTTCTTACAAATTTATTTCTTCTTACAAATTAAAATAGGGGAAAATACCTGGATATTTTTGCAGATATCACACTTTATCAGGTTCTTTGCATGGAGTTGCCACCTTCTTTGTAGAGGATCAAACTTCAACAATATGAAGTTTCTTCCACCAGTTGATTTCACTTTAGGAGTCCTTTTCTTTCATAATTTTTTACTGGTACAAAGTTCTTCAGAGTCGCCACCCACTTTTAGTGAGCACTTTAATTTAGAACTTCCATGACTCTATCAAGACAAGATGATCTACTACAAAAATTTTCTCAAATAATTCCCCAATAAAGTCACCATTTTTGTTGGTGACTCAAATGGGTGCAAATAAGATTCCACAATTTTCAAGATTTGGTTATAAACTATTTTGAAACTTCAATGACTCTTTAAGGAAAGATTATCTTCAAGTAAGTCCCCAGTGGAGTCACCATTTCTATTAGTTATTTTTCTTGAGCCAAACTTAATCTCATCCCTTACCTATGAATGTTCCAAAACTCAATTATTAGTAAGGGTGAGGATTGGACAACAACTAAGTGAAGCATTAAAAACCCCACTTCTTCTCTTTAGGCTTTGTGAAACCCAAGAGGTTAATCCTATTTATGCTCATAATATCCTACTTGATCAAGAGCATTTCCATACACATGTGTATTCCTAAGGAAGCCCGAATAAATGAATATCATCAAAGGCTTGGCAGACCTCTTACGAAATTACTATTTATTGTAGGGAATACGGTACTACTGAAGGTTTGTATGGTGTAATTTAAAATATTTTATGAATTCATTCCCATTCCAAATCTCTGGTTAGGTTCAACACTAGCTCAGTCAATCACAAGATAAACTAATGGACAGACTAGTTCCTAGTCTAAGGGAATAATGGAGTCATACTTTGCAATCAATCAGTAATACAACTACAATTTAAAATCAGTAATCAAAGGACTATTGGCATGCTACTTTGTGGCATCCAACTCATTGCATTTTAAAAAACTGCTTCCTTTCCAAATCCTATATCCTTTTCCCACAAACCAATGACCTTATTTCAGCATTACATCAACTCATTGAATTGAAGCATAAACAAACCCATTCATTCAATGCAAATAATAGAAGACAAATGAAATTATAATTAACAATTTCATTCATAATTTGCAAGGAAAATACACATAAGAGCACATATTTTAGAACTAGTATTTTCTTTCATTACTAATATTACTTTGTAAAACTATTTTAAGATCAACATACATTATGAATCATACCCCAGACTTGCTTCTGATATATTCATCAACTTATCTATTTACATTATACTGCTCTCTGAGCATAGCCTTTACCTAGACCCTTCTTAGACTCAAAATTTTCTAAACTCCCTATTTTAGTGATGAAATCCCCTTTATAAATAGGGTAGCAACAAGCATCTGGCTAAGTTATAATCACATTTCATTTCATTTCAAAACCTAATTTCAACCAATTTTGAGAAAATCCCCAAGTGGTTTTATGTAATCATTTGAAAGCAGGGGAAGGCAAAAGACAAAACTCATGCACAGGGCACCATTAGTTGTTGCCTTGTCCATGTCAAACAAAAGATTATGTATCATACTAGCTTGAGGAATTCCACATTAGCATGGAAGAGTAAAAGACCAAAACCATGGACACATTGAAAAGAGTGCCTCCTATGCAAAGACCATGGTATCATAAAAAAAAACAAGGAGAAGACTCTATTTGTAACGCCCCGCCATGCAAACCCCAAAGGAACAAATAAAACTGCAACAATTTTTTTTTAAAAGAACATAATGAATGTACTTAAGTATTCCAACACAACAATGTTCTAAGTTGCACAACTAAATCCCTTGGGGTACACGAGGTGACATTACTACACTGACCCATAACAAAGATAATAGATTAAACAATAATTAAACAATTACGTAAAACCATTCATCCTCTCATCACCACTTAAAACGTCCATTAACAATAACCACATTAATAAAAGTAATCCATATTAAATCATATATGCAAAACACAAATGAATAAATCATAAAGATAATAAATATATATATTTCGACAGATACAACATAATGTAATCAGTAATTACAAATGATAGCTCACAAATTATTACATGGCCTGAATATACATTACATCAATATGATAGTACAACATAATGAACATATAACAAATTACATCAAGATCCTCCCAACACACATGAGAGTTGATACATCAATAAATAAATTACATTTAAAGTATGAACATTTATCTGGTATATAAGAACATTGGATCATCTGCACCTGCAAAACTCTGCAATGAAAAAAACAACTGCAACCAAAGGGAACCCAACAGGGTGTGAAGCACGTTCCACCCAACCACCCTTGTGCTGGGAGTAGAAAAGGAAGGATCCCCAACCAAGCACATTTAATAGTAACACAAGACTAACTCCAGACAAGACCACATAACATCAAAAGACCACATAGAAACTAAACAACGATAAATCACCTAAGGACATGACAATAGACCACTTTCAAAACATAACAATAATTCACTTTCCAAATAATACAACAATAAATCGCAAAACACGTCACCAATAAATCTCAAGTCATAATATCCATAAACTACTTCCCGAGGACTTCAATAAAACAACACAAATGGAATGTTAGAGGAGAGTGTCATCACATGGCTTCACATGGATTATCTAGACAACATATCATAAGGTACCACCTCCATCTACACATGGATTATCCAGACAACCTAGTTTAAGGTACCGCCTCCATCTATGGTTCTCCTGACAGCCTATCTCAACGCGCCACTCCATAGGGTTACTCATGCGGAATCGTTAACCTCTCATGAAGACAAGGCAACGATCTTGCCAACCACAGCCTTCTTGGTCCTCTTTAGTCTATGATAGCAATAATAGGCGAACGAGGCATCACAAATATCTTATTAATGTTTAATCCCCACCTAATATTAATTACTTAGATTATCACTGATTACTCTAACTCTATGTGGGTTACCCTGACAACCCCTTTGTGCACCAACCCCCACTTAGAGCCACTCTCTCTAGACACTCAAACATAAGTATCCAACACAAAAAGGATTGTACCAACAAGAACTACTGAACCAATCAAATGGATCCTTCGCGAGGCATAACCATCTCGCCAAAACATATGAAACACATCCATAAGCAGTACAATCCATGTGTAACACAATTCACAACCATAGACCCAAAACAGGCCAAAATCAATACAATATCAATATTCTCACCTCTGGAAGTCCTAAATGCAACTTAAGTTCCTATAACAGGATAAACAATCTCTAGGGTTTTCCCGTAAGACATAAACCTGATCAAAATAAAATCACAATAGATTCAATGAAGTCTTAAGAGTAAGCAAACAACGCTACACAGTTCATTTCAAAACATAATAAATTTTGCTAATAAAACAAATCAATTACTTGAGAATATTCAATTAATTCACACATAGTTTATCTCTAATTTTCACAATTACACTATAATAATACAAATTTATACAATTTTTCCAACATTACCAACCTATTAAATTATATGATTTATCCATGTCCACAACACACAAACTTATCACCATAAAACTATATATATAAATATATATATCTTTATATATATATACACATATATACACTTTTACGTGTATATACATATATACATATATACATATATATAAGTATATATACAAAATATATATACATATATAAAAAACATATATTTTAAATCATTATAAAAAAAAACATATTTAAAATACCCACAATGACATATATATACATATATATATTTTAATATATATATATAATTATATATATATACACGAATTAAACATTACATTAAATTTAAATTTAATTTAATAAAACTTAAAAAACTTTAAAAGATACAAATTCTTTATACAAAAAAAAACATTAAAAAAAAAGAGTATTCACTGCTCCCCCCCGGCTTGTGGTACATAGTACCACAGTCGCCTATGGTACTGTGTACCATAGGGGGTAGGCCACAGCCTCCATAGGCATGCGACCAACGCCTTGGCTATGAGCCTGTGTATGCATTGGTCGCCACAGCCATGTAAGTATGGCCTCGGCCGACCCCCACCCCCATAAATCTTATTTTATTTTATTTTTTTAATTTTTATTTTATATTTTTATAATTTCATTTGTTTAAAATTTCACCTCAGAAAACAAGAATGAATGCATAGATTTTATAATATTCTTTTATTTATTTATTTTTATATTTTTAAATTCGATTTCGTACCCTCATACTTCGAAATTCAAAATATATACATTATATTAATTCAAAGAGAATATTATACCAGAACCAGAATAATGAATATGTATTTTTTTTTTAAAGAATAGAATATTATATATATCCATATTTTACAAATCAAATAACATAAATAAACTGATCTTCTATCAATCCGAGTATAAATTTTTGTATAAAATTTTAACCCATAAAAGAAAATTGGTTTTCTTTTCAAAACAATAATTTCATAATTAAATTATATTGAAGAAATTCCAAAAAAGGATTTTCACTATAGTCTTTCTACAAAAAAATTCAAATGTTTATAACAAACAAATTCCAAGCACAGAAACCTTTTTCAAACAACATAGAGAAATTGATTTTCAAAAACACAACAACCAAGATTTTGTTCACTGGATATTAAATCTAAAGAAATAATAATTTGAAAGAACATGGAGTCCTTCGTTCGATGTAGAATCCCCTTTGTAGCTTCTCCTCAATTTCCTACCTTCAGCTCTCTTTTGAATCAATCTTTTCTTCAAAAACAATTCTTTTACCGAGAAGCACAAAAAACTATTTTTCTTTTTTTTTTTATAGACCAAAACCAGAAAAAAACCTCAGTGTGTAAAAAATTGTCTCACAATAAAAATCAATAATAATAAATAAAGCTCATCCTCTTTTTCCTCAAAAATCTTCCCCTTTCATTGGTTCTTTTCCTGTTTTTAAAAGCACGCACTTATCTCACAATTTAATTAAAAAAATTAATTATTTTCCTCAAGATATTATCCTCACAATATTTTCTAATTTAATATTAAGAAAAAGCTCATATATAATTATCATCATCATTATTGATTTAATTTAATTATTTATATTTTTAATTAATTAAATAATTACTAAATTTACAATATATTTTAAATTCAACATTTAACTAACTTACAATTAATTAAAGCCATAAGACAACATTAATTAATCTTATAAAATAAGATTAATTAAATAACCACTAACCATATAAATAAAATAAATAATCAACAATCAAACTACACAACAATAAGGACAAAACCTTAATCATGACACAACAAAACTCGAAACAGGATGACAGACTTGGGACAGGGACACTTCCTAATCAACTCCCTTTTTTCAACATTGTACCTGTTGGGTTAATTTAATGCTCGCCCTGCCCTGTCGAAACAAGTGGAATTGAGAATAAATTCCTGCAATTCCTGCATACCAATAAACATCAAGTAACATATGTATATAATCAAATCATCATATCATGAGAAGGAATTGCAGCGTAGCAGGGCACTCGTAAACGAGTGGTGCTACATTTTCCTCTCACCTAATCTATACTAACAAATACAACATTAGATGTAAAGTAACAATTCTAACTAACTGATCACATCATAAAATAATTACTAAACCATTGCATCACAATGTATTACTGAAATCAAATTAAACATCACCAAACCAAACAATAAGTAATAACAATCACAGTCACAAAGCATCAATCAAAACCACAAAAGTATCAAGTCCAAACAATATGAGGGATATTACACTATTTTGATTGTCAGCATCAGAGTATGCTCGACCACTCCTTATTCATGACAAAATTGGAGGAACCATGACCACATCCTCATCAGAGCTTTCATATGGCACCAGAGAGTGAAGATACTGGCCATATCCTGAGTCAGTTTCACCTCTAGCATTCGAAGGACTATTAGAGAGCACAATGGGAGAATTATGTTTTCCCAAGAAGGCCTTATGACTCTTGTCTCTTTTCCTAGCCTTCTTCATAGGCTTAGTTGGCTCCTTGCCCTTAAACTTGACCAATTCTTCTGAAATGGTCATATTCCTTAAGTTGTAAGTACTCTAGAAAATTGTTTTCTTCTTATGACCACGGGCCCTCCTCTTACCCTTTGAAACCTCAGAAGTCACAAAGAATTCTTGCTCAGCTACAAATATATCCTCATAACACACAAACACATTAAGTCAGCTAGACCTCCTAGCTGGCTAAATTGGCACACCAGACTTTCCCATCTCACAAAACAAAAGAAAAAAACTAGCAAATCTAAATTGAGTAGAAATTGAAAATTTAAAAGCCTCTTAATCAAATTTGCAAGGAAGCACACCCACAAACCACGACAATCACAACTAGTCCCATAAAAGGAATTCCTAGGTGAACTAGAACATGAATGATAAAGATCCCAATTGAAAACTAACTCACCTGAGACAAGAACGCTCACTTTTCAGCTCAAGGAAAATTAACAGTCGCACACTTCTTCAATAACCACACCTCACATTCTCTACAGATTGAAAATGGTGAAAACAAACAACAAGTAATCTACATTAAATAGATGATTTGGAGCATGCAACAATTAATGATGTAAGAACTCCTTGCATGAGTGAGTTGATAACTTAGCATCTTAGCTTTGAATCTAGGCCATCAATATTTAAGTGGTGATCATGAGCATCATTTTGTAATACCCCTCATGTTGTTGATACTCTTTTGTGTTGGTTTTGTACTTGGTTTGTAATGGTGATTAGTTCACCATTTTGGTTGTGTGTGGATTCATAGTTTGGTTGGATTGCTGCACTTGACATTACTTATGATGTTTGATGATACATTACGTGGTGATTATGTTATTTTCTTATTTTATGGTTTTCTTTAATAATATATGTGGTGATGTTGTGATTCTATGTTGCTATGGATTCTTATGTGTTTGCTAGTGAGTCTTGGTGAAAGGACGGAGTGGCATCACTCGCTCGTGAGTGCCCTACTACCCTGCGATTACCTTTCATGGTGTGTCTACAATGGAGATTTACATTCTACTTGACGTTTGTTTCTATGCAAGATGAAAGTATTGGACACCGACTCCACCTGCTTGATAGGTTTGAGCGTGTCCCATAAATCCAACGGGTATGATGTTGAAAAGGGAGTTGATAAGGAAGTGTCCCCGTCCCAAGTTCGTCACCTTATTGTGAGTCCAACGGTGTCATTGTCTCAACCTCATCTTTGTTTAAGTTTGGGTTGGTGTTGATTATTTATTTTAGTTTGTAAATTTTTGTTATTTAATTAATCTTTATTTTATGTGTGATTAATTAATGTTATTTAGTTGATATAATTATTTGTAGGTAATTGTAGTTAAAGTTAATTGATTAAATTTTCTTGATTGAGTGAATAGTTTAAATAAAAATATTAGATGCTATTATGTGAATTATAATTTTAAATTTGTATAAGGTAAATGATATTAATTCTTGAATTTTTAAATTAATTAAATAGCATAAATGCTTTATTATTATCAAAAGAAAATAATTTTTTTTAAAAATAGTTAAATAATAATTAGAATAGTTACGAGAGTGAGTGGGAATTGAATGCTAAACTCTTATTAAAAATATTCTCAGAGAGAATATTGGGCATACTGTGAAAGACAAAAAAATCACTTCACGGAGGAAATTGGCTGGGAATGGTTTTTTTTGGTTTTTATGGGGTTTCTGGTTAAAAATTAGAAGAGGTTTCCAGGAATATATTTTTGGGCTCATATTTTGCATCTTGTTGGAAGTGGAGATTTTGGGAAGGGCTTGGAAGTTTAACTCTAAAGGCGAAGCTTTTCTCCAACCCTTATTCCTTAAAGCTTCAGGAAAACAGGTTCCTTTATTATTTATTTATCTATTATCTTGTTTTGAAAAGATTTCTTGTACAAATTTTATTCTGTAGAAATTTTGTTAATTTTGTAAAAGTTGAGAAATTGTTTGTGTAAGAGGAAATGATTATTTATAGAAGCTCTATTTTAAAATTGGAAAGATTGTTGGAAATTGTCGTGAATTAGATAAAATCCTTTGTAGAAAATTTTGTTGAAAGCTTCTCTGTAAAAAAAAAAAGTTTGTTAAAAGTTCCTCTATAGAAAAATTTTGTTGACAGCTTCTAAAGTTTCACCGTGATTATTTTGCTGCTTCTGTAGAAAACTTTATAGTGAAATCAGAGAACCTTGTAAAAGATTATTTTTAAAACCCTCCTATTAAAATTGGGGAAAAACCCATATCCAGATTTCCATAGAAGAATAGGATTTTAATTTGTTTTTCCAAATTAGTTTGTTAGCTAAAAAAAAAAATTGAAAACCCCTGTGGAAATTTTCTTTACAATTTCTGTAGAAATTTTTTGTGTAAATAATTTATTTTCTACTAGAAAATCTTGCTAAAATATGCCCAAATGATGAATTTGTATTAATTGTTTCATATATATATATATGTGACTTAGGAAAAAGTCCTCTAGAAAATATTCTTCCCAGAAAATACTGTTTATTTTTTTTTAGAGGGTTGTAGGTATTTTTCCGTATGGTGAAATTGTTTAAAAAAATAATAATAATGTTAAAGGTGTTGGAGCTACCCCCACCATTGCCACTCCCCATAGGGGAGGCACTACTGTGGAGGTAGCACTCAGTGCTGCTTCCACAATAGCGAGCCCCCCATGGGGGTCAGTTGTGGGCAGTGCCCACACACAGCCTTCATGGTCGTGTTTGGGTGTTGCGTGTGATTTCTTTTAAAAAGGTTTATTTTATTAAAATTTTAAATTTTTTTATTAAATTTTTTATATATTGTGTACTTTATTATATATATATATTATATACATATATA
The DNA here is from genome assembly GCA_007258455.2 of Sequoia sempervirens. Classification (NCBI taxonomy): domain Eukaryota; kingdom Viridiplantae; phylum Streptophyta; class Pinopsida; order Cupressales; family Cupressaceae; genus Sequoia; species Sequoia sempervirens. The sequence continues at coordinate 41,318 of VDFB02360768.1, read as the reverse complement.
TATAATATATATATTTAAATATATATGTATGTATATATATATATAATATATGTAATTATATTATGGTTAAATTATTAATTCAGAATTTCAATATATGATTATATATATATATATACACACAAAAGTGTATATGTATATGTATATGTATATGTATATATATATTTATATATTTGAAATTATAGAAAAGTTAGATGATGTTGAATTGCAATGTTGGGTTTTGTGTAGTGATTGATTAAATTAGAAACAAGTTTTCTTTCATTAAATTAATTAAGTTGAATGATATTAGGTAAATTATTATTTATTTTTCTTGGTAAAATCTTGCAATGAGATGTGTTAAACTGTGGAATACTTGAGTATGTGATTGTTTCATTCTTGAAATATTGTATTAACTATTGTTTTACTCTATTGGGTTGTGGTCATGAGGAAAGCCCTTAAGTTAGTTACACTTCTATAGAAGATTAAGTTGCTTGTTAGGGACTTCCAAAGGTATGGGGAAATGATGTAATTATGATCTTTTAATTTGATACTTTTCTCTATTTTGACTATAGTTGTGATTTCGAGTTTATATTTGGGTTGTACCATTTTTATGGGAGTTGATTTATATGACTTTTGGTAGGATGGTTATGCCTCATAGTTGTTCTATTTTGTGGTTCAATGTTCTTGTTGGTATAACCCCTTGGAATTTGATGTTATGTTTTGAGTTTCTAGGGAGAGTGGCTCTACATGGGCATCGGTGCACAAAGGGGCTATCAAGATAACCCATGTTAGAGTTAGAGTAATAAGTGATAACCTAATTAATTAATTAGGGGGTGGGTAGTTAAACATTAACAAGATAATTATGGATACCTCATCCACCTGTTAGTGCTTTCACAGACTAAAGGTGAGATAAGAAGGCCGTGGTTGGAAAGATCGTTGTCTCGTCTCCACGAGAGGTTAACAGTTCTGCACGAGTCACCCTATGGGGCCTGCACCTAGAGAGGCTATCAGGATAACCATAAATGGGGGTTGGCGCCTAGACATAGGTAGTCAGGATAACCCATGTAGGACTGTGTGATGACACTCTCCTCTAGTTTTCCCTTGAGTTGTTTTTGTTGCTAACCTTTGGAAGTGGTCTTTTGATGTTATGTTCCCTTTATGTGTGCTCTTGTTTTTCATGCTTGGAGTTTAGTCTTGTGTATATTTTTGGATGTTATTGGTCAAGTACCCTTCCTTATTTACTCCTAGCACAAGGGTGGTCAAGTGGAATGTGCTACACACCTTGTTGGGTTCCCTATCTTGCAATTGTACCTTTTAGTGTAGAGTTTTGCAGAGACAACTTGATCCAAAGTTTATATGTTTCCAGATGTATACTTGTACTTCTACTATACTGTGTATCGATTCGTTACGTCCCCATGTGATTGGGTAGACTTATGATATAATCTTGAGTAATTGCTCAATGAGATGTACCTATAGATTGATGTAATGTATAATCACACTATGTAATTCATTCTTGAACCATAATTATAAATATCATTAATGTTGTGTTATATTTGAAAAAATATGTTCTTTATATTTCCAAGTACAATTTATTATGAATGCATGTATGGTTTCTTTATGGCTAATTAATGTCACATTGTTTATCCTTAAGAAATGTTTAAATGAAGATATGTGAATAAATGAGTTAGGTTAGTAGAATTGATAATTACTTTTATCAACTTTGTTATGGGAAAGATTACGTAATGTCACCTTGTGTACCCCAAAGGAATTAGGTGTTTAACTTGTAATCATTAGCTATGTTAATTTCTTTAGTAAATTAAGTCTTTATTCTCTTTGTTTTCAAAAAAAAAAATTGTTGCATTTTTAGTTGTCCTTTGGGGTTTGCACGCAGGGTGTTACACATTTTTTAGCCTTTAGCAACTTATTCCTAGAAAATGGAAATGCCACCTCAAATGTTTCCATGTTTTCCCTTAATCTTCATTAATCATATGTGATCTGACAATTAGCACGCATCACCAACTCAATCCATGATCCTTCATTAATGTTGGCGAAGTACACAAAACTGGCATTTGAAGATAACAGTCCCTTATACACTCCATCACTCATCGTGGACCTGTCCCAAATTCTAGGGTTCAATGAATGATGAGAATATTGTTGCAATGAACTTCAGCTCGTTGGATCATCTTTCTTTAAAACAACATCAACGTTTCTCCACTTGTCCCGCTACTTTGTTCTTTGCTTTATACGATGTCCTCAAGATACTGCCACATTAACCTTTTCCTTCAATAGTCATCACTTATCGCTGACACATTTCATCCTTTATGAGTTCTATCAACTTTGCAAGCATCCAAGCAATGAAATCTTAACCCTTGGATCTATGGCCCATCCTCGATCACATTCACCTTCCCATCGTACATCACCGATTCATATTTCAAACTCTAGATTGCATCAGCAATAGGACATATAGTGAAGAGGCCAAATTATGACACATGCACCTGCATGAGAATCAATGATACAAAACACATCGCACATAAGATCTATTCAAATTAGCGAAAGAAACTTGAATAGATAACTCCATTGCTCATCACTATTTTGAAACTTAAGCTTTGGAATGAATCCATGATGAGCGATAAAAGAAAAAAGAAAAGCACTAGGTCCATTGCCCATCACTAATTCTCCTCATAAATTTTGCAAGAAATTAGCGATGAGAGATCCCAACAATTTGCATTGAACACTTGTATCGTGTATTGATAATACATAACTTATCATTCAAAACCCATCGGCGATGTGTGAAACACATGAGTTACCACATATCGCTCATCGCTATTGTAGACACGTAAAATGCACCTAATCTAGAATCACTAATTTCATTTCATCCTTAATTATCCTTCTCCTAACCATTTTAATCAAATATTCTTTATTTGATTAAAATTCATCATCTTTCCTCTTTTAATTTAATTAATCTTCACTTAATTAGATAAATCAACTTTATCTAATTAAATATATCATTCTATTTAATTAAATCATATTCGTCTCTTTAATTAAATAAATCAAGTTTGTTTAATTAATCTCCTAAAGTTCCTTCATTTAATTGAATAAACCCAAATATTTAATTAAATCTCTAATGTTCTTTATCTTCTCATTTAATTTAAATAAATCCAAATATTTAAGTTGAATGTCACAATCAACTAACCTCCATTAAAATTAATCAAATCATGATTAATGCTAATCTAATCCCTAAATTCTCTAGATTTTACAACTTGCACAATAAATCAATTTATTTGATTTATTATTTCTTCTATTTTCTTTCAAAATAGCATATTTATGGAATATACTTCAAATTCAAAAATTCCCTCCAAAAGGACTTGTCCTCCAACATGGCATTAACTCCTCGTACATTGTCTCTTGCATGTCTCCCACTTGGCATTTAAGACTCTTTCTTCTCCCTCCAACAAGCCAACTTTCAAATTTTCAAATTCCACCTAATATCATTTATTGTGCACATTCATCAAAATGTGCTCAACCTTCATCCTCTCACATCTTGACAAGTGGAATTTGGCTATTGGTTGTTGAATGATCCCACATTCATCCATTTTTCCTCATCCTTCAACATTCTCATCTATAAATAGAAGGCTTTCCTTTGTATTTTGGATCCACAACTTAGAGCAAAGTTACTCTCTTCACATTGAGAGCTAATTTTATCCATTTCATATCAAGTGTTCATCATTTTCATGATTTCATAGCTAGATTATGCCAAAATTTCATCAAGGAGCTTCCACCATCAACAAATCTTCATCAAGCTTGCATAGGAGTTGGGAAAGGGCCAATTTCCACATCAAATTGGCACCAATTCCCCCATTGGATTGAGAGTTTGCATGTTTAAATAGGATTTCATTGCTCTCTTTGTTCATTTCTTCAATTTCTTTCCTATTTGAGCATTATAGATGAATTTCATAGGGAATCTTAATTCTAACTTGCTTTGGGATATAATATTATGTTGGTTTTCTATGCTTGTGTAGGTCTAGGATTGGGGTTCACATTTTGGCGCTAGAGGGAGGGCTATGTTTCTGACGCACTTGCAACAGAAAGTTTGAAATATTTTTGTCATAAGTATGATAGAAAGTTCAAAAGTTTAAAATATATAGCAGGTAGAAGGAGCCTATGTTTCTGACGCACTTGCAACAAAAAGTTTAAAATATATCTAACACACTTGCGACAAAGAGTTCAAAAGTTTGAAATATATATAGCAGGCAGAAGGAGCCTATGTTTCTGACACACTTGCAATAGAAAGTTTGAAATATATCTATCTGTTTTGTGACAGAACATTAGATTAAATTCTCTTTTTTTTTTAATATGTTTGTTTTCTGACAAGTAGGCAAAAGGAGCTTATGTTTTTGATGCACTTGTGACAGAAAATTTGAAATATATCTATTTGTTTTGTGATAGAACATTAGATCAAATTATCTTTCTATTGTTTTTTGTGTTTGTTTTTTGACAAGCAGACGGAAGGAGCTTATGTTTTTGACGCACTTGCAATAGAAATTTTTAAATATATCTATATGTTTTGTGACGGAACATTAGATTAAATTCTCTTTCTGTTGTTTTTTGTGTTTGTTTTCTAACAAGCAGGTAGAAGGAGCCTATGTTTCTAACGCACTTACGACATAAAGTTTGAAATATATCTATCTATTTTGTGATAGAACATTAGGTGGAAGGAGCTTATGTTTCTATCTCACTTATGATAGAAAGTTTGAAATATCTGTGACATTGGGATTGAGCATTAGAATCGAGAAAAAGTAAGCAGATTGGAGTTGAAGAAAATTGAGCACTGAACTTAAAATTGACAAAGCATTTTTAAATGCTTAGGGCTTCCATTCTATACTTTCATTTTCTGTTTTAGGCCTAACTCACCTTAGTTTTGGGTTTAAAATTAACCACTAATTTAATCTCTTCAAAATTGGTTAAAATTGAACTTAGACACTTACTAGCTTTCTGATTTGGTCTAAAAATGAACAAACAACTTTCACACTCAAAATTTGATGCTTAAAAAGAATCCAATTCTTTCTTTTAAGGATTAAAATGAACATATGCATTTGGTGTTTTGTAATATTTTTCACAAAGTAATATCATTTAAAAAGGCGTATGCACTTCTCTCGCGCTTCATGGCGATCTTGAGAATCAAAAGTCTTCTTGTGATATTAAGTTGTCAAAAATATTGCCTCCACATTTCAATTTGGGTTTAAAACTGACAAATCTTGCGAGTGTGAGTGAAATATATCATGTGTGTTCTCTCTTTGTTTATCAACAAAGATCAATCAAACTACGGATGTGTTTCCTCACTTTTTTTTATCTTAGAGGGTTTTCCTTGTGGGAAAAAGTAATCACCCAAGGGAACAACCCAACTAGGAACACACTAAAGCCAAGCGACTTCCAACCAGTATATAAGTGTGGGTACTTGAGGAAAGGAAAGTATCATGAGGATTATTCTGATGAGAAGGGAATCAATGGTCTCTTGCTGCATGGATGGTCCCCCACGAATGAAATTCTCACATTAAAACCCCTTGTTTAAAAATGCCAAAATCCCTATCTATTTGTTGATGCAAGAATAGTCATTCTGAATCCACCCCACACTTTTACAAATTTTAGTAGAGATGGAAAGTATTCCATGGGATATTCATGGGTATTGATGCTTGGTTTACCCAAGAAGCAAGTGCACTATAAGGGGGAGCCTGTGTGGTCAAGTATCTAACCATCCATTGAAATTAGGCATAGTTGGACTTGTCCAAGTGGGACTCAACAAATATTGTCTCAAATATCCATAGGGTTGTGCATGTTCTTGAAATCAAAACACTTTGCTTGATAAAAAACATTGGAAAAAAAAACATTCAACATTGTCATCAAATTTCAAACCCTTTAGGAAGCAAATATCTTTGACAAAATTCAAGTGTTATTGCTTGCCCTAGGGATTCTATTCGTAGAGGTTTCTAAACATTTGGATTTACATCTCAATTTTCTTACTAAAATCAAACATTAGGTAATTTTTTCCTTGATTTCCTTAAGTTCCACATAATGTACTTTGTGGGATGAAAAGAAGTTAAGACATTAGAAATCTAGTTTCAATATCTAATCAAGAGTGTGTTTGTGGTATAAAGAAGTCACTAAGAAAAGCTACGAACAACTAAACCCCACACATGTGTTTCAAATGACTTCATGCAAAATCAAAATCTGGAAACCAAAGTCAAAAGATCTTAGTCCAAAAGCTCATCAAAAGCATCTCTCAATGCTCTACGAATTCAGACAAAGATTGCTTTTCAACTTTTATAGAAGAGCTTTAAGAAACAATCCCAATTTGTACTCATTTTATTATTGTCAAAATCTAAGACTTTTCAACAGTTTGAGCATCTTATTTAGAGTAAAGTGTGTTCTTCAAAACTGAGGTCTTGTAAACAAGAGTCTTTTTTAGGTACACATGGGATCAAAGTCAACCTTCATCCATCTTTCAAACATAAAACTAAGATCATTTCACCAAAAACTTTTGAAAATATTGAAACCATCCTTTATGCTAGACTTTTTGGCAAATCCATGAATCAAAATCCTTGAATCAAAGATCAAATCATTTTGTTTGGCGAGGTATGTGTAGATGTATCCTTCTCCATATACTTAGTTAAATTAACATCAAATCATCTTTGTTTGGTTAGGTGTGGGTAGATGCATCCTTCTCCCTACATTTTGTCAAATTATCATCTTGTGAGCAAGTCTATCACATAGATAACATCCAACATCTTGGGATCTATTTCTTCATTATCCAAAATCAAAACAATCAAAAACCAAATCAAGGTCAAAAATCAAAATCCAAGAATCCAAGAATCCAAAATCAAGGTCAAAACAAATCAAAATCCAAGAATCCAAGAAATTCCCAAAAGCATAGCATCCCCCTCAAGATCTTCTAAGAGTTCAATCATCCATATCATCTACCTTTTCACAAATTTCACCAATCACATCTTTGATCTTTAATCATCCTATATTTTCTCTTTTGAGCCTCATTTTATGGTTCAAACTAGATTGCAACACAAGGACATGGAGGCCAACAAAGAAACATCAACTTCAAGTGACCTAAGTCAAACCAATTCTGAAATCAATCTCGTTGGATCAAGCAATCCCTAACTAATCTCCCTGCATGATCACAAAATCCTCAAGAGGAAGGTCAAGTAGAGGATATCACAAATAATACCTTCGGGATGACACAAGATGAGATCACTGAAATGGTCCAAAATCCTAAAAATCATAGAATTGTCAATGCCATGATGAAGCTCCATCCCTCACAATATATGCTTGAATTAGCAAAACAAGGGGCTAAACTCCCTTCCGATTACGATGTGAGCATCATTGTGGAAAAACCTCTTGGGATCATTCCCCCAACATCATTCACACTCCCAATATCATCTACACCCCCATTTCAAAGCATCACTCAATCCATCCCACAAATTACATCATCCATTGCTCCAACTCAACCCATTGTTAACAAGGGGAGCACATTTCTCAATGCACTACAAACACACCCCCTTGTGAATAATCAAGATTTGGACACAAACACCATATTGGTTCAATCCATCCCTCAAAATCCATCACTCCCATATGTCCCCCTCACCTTTCATGATCCCAATGACCCATCATCATCATTTCATGCAACACCTCAAACCTCTCTCCCTATGACCTCTCATGGCGAAGGTGGGCTATTTGGACCAGGGGGCATCTTTGACCCTTCATCTTCATCATTTCCCCAAGGGAGTATGCCACTCACTTCTCCACCACTTCCACCTTTTCCATTAACGTCCACACCACCTCTCGATTTGGGGTTACCTTTGTTACCACCACTCATTCAAAACAACCTCCCAATCATGAATTAAGTAATCACATCAAATATTTTGAACATGCCACCGATATCATAATAACAGACGAAAACCATTCAAAAAATCCAAGCAATCATCATACCATCAACCGCACCCCAAATATCTACAATGATAGTTTCTTAAGGACCAAGCATATCAATTTCACTGAACATATCAATCATAACATCCACTACACAAGTCCCAATCATCAATACAATGGTGCCTCTCATCATGAACACCATTCCAAATTTTCCACCACTGCCACCACCAAAAATGAATCCATCAAACCAATATAGCATTGTTTTGCAAGCATCTCAACAAGCTTCCTATCAAAAAGAACTTCAGCAAATTCAAAATCAACAAGCTACACAGTTAGCCACTTAGCAAGCCACTCAGGCCGCTCAAGCAGCTCAAGCTGCACAACAAGTGCAACAAGCACAATGAGCACAAAAATTTGTTCAAGCCCAAGCCTTATTACCACAAAAACAAGCTTCCCAAGCTACACAAGTAGCTCAAGTCACACAAGTTGCACAGGCTGCACAAGCTGCCCAACATGCACAATCTTAAGCGCAAGCTAAAGTTCAAGTGCAAGCCCAATACCAAGCTCAACAAGCACAAGCGCAAGCTCAGTACCAAGCACAATTGCAAGCTTCCCAATAATAGACATATCAACGAGCCTTGGAACAGTATCAAGCAAAGCAAGAAGCAACATTATTATCCCAACAAAAAGTATTGTCGGCACAACAACAACATGACCAACAATAAGCCTTGTTGGCACAACAACAACATGACCAACAACAAGCATTGTTGGCACAACAATAGCATGACCAACAACAAGCGTTGTTGGCATAGTAGAAAATGTAGGCATATCAGCATATCTTGCAAAAAATTCCCACCAATACACTTGATACCCCACCTATCACTCAAACACTTCGACCACTCCAAAACACATTCACTCCACCCCCTGATCCGCAAGATGACGTAACAATGCAAATCAAGTTTCTCTCACAACAAGTGCTTGATCTTCAATTAGGGAAAACCACCAGAACACCAACCAACTTATGTCCCTATCCATTTGAAAGGATCCTTGTAATGAAACCATTCCCCAAGGGGTTTGAAACCCCTAAATTCAACAAATATCGTGGGACAGGAAACCCTGAAGATCACATCAAGGAATTCCAAGTGCATTGCATGGAGGTCGCATATGACAATACATATCTGATGCAACTATTTCCTCAAAGTTTGGCTAGCTAAGGCATGGAGTGGCTCTCTCGCCTTCCTCCAAGCATCAAAAAGTTCCAAGAGATAGTAGATGCATTCATAAAAAATTATGCCTTCAATATCAATATGGATGTTAGTTTAGAGGAACTATCCACTCTTAAGAAAGCTAAGGGAGAATCATTCACTTCCTTCCTGTAGAGATGGAAATCCAAGGCCAATAGGAGCAAATGGGCCATGCCTAAAGAATAACAAGTTTGCACCATCATCTCCAATCTTGAGGGACCCTTGGCATTCCATCTCAAGATGTAAGGTATCACTATGTACAACCAATTGATCTCCAAGGAAATTAACATTGAATGAGCCCTTATTGCACAAGGAGAGACACCTCCATATCCAAAACAACAAAATAATCATCCCTCCACCAGCTATAATGAGAAACCTCGCATGTGGACGAGGAAAGAAAATTTCACAAATGATGGTGTAGTGGATGCTAAGGTTGTAATCAGTGCTCTGAGATAAAACATCCAAACCTACCAGCAACCACAAAACAATGATCGAAACAACATGCAAACCAATGTTGTATCACAACAACAACCAACCAAAAATTAGGTCAACAACCTAAATAATCAAGGGGGACCACCCCCATGAAACAAAAATCCCCCAAGCAGTACACTACCCTTGGGGAACCACTCGAGGTGGTCATGAAGAAATTGATAAACAAAAAATATCATCAAGACCCCCACCTATGAGAACTACCAGGAAGCCCAAGTGAAACTACACTAGTACACCAAAAACTAGCTTTGTGACTTTCACAAAATCAAGGGGCACACCACTAATAGTTGCATGAGGTTGAAAAATTTAATCCAGGACCTCATTGATGACAAGATCATAAATGTGGAGCAACCCATAGGAAACTAGGACCTAAAGATATACACAAATCCAATGCCTGACCATAACAAAGGGAACAATGATAAGGGAAAAGGAAAATACAAGAATGTGAACCATGTGTATGAACATGTTGTTGCGACACTTAAGGAATATTTCCTTGCCATTAATATTAAGAGAACCAATGTTGATTGTGGAGTCACCACATGTGATGGAAAAGTCACCATCGTTGGACCATCACAACCACCTAGGGAATCCACCTCCAATCCAAAATCCATCCCACATGGTTACAATGTCCTCGACCAACTAAAAAGAACTCCCACTTAGATCTCCATCATGGAGTTGCTGAAAATATTCCTTGCCCATAGGAAAATCCTAGAAGAGGCATTGGCTTCATCCACTATCTCTACGGATCTAGATGCTAACTAGTTTCAAGCTATGGTCGGAAATATCACCACTCCAAGCCTCCTAACATTCTTTGATCAGGACTTCCCATCCCAACCATCTCACAATCATGCTTTCCACCTTGAAGTCCTGGCTCACAAAAATAAAGTCAAAAGGGTTTTGGTGGATGGGGGTGCAGGTCTTAACATTTGTTCCCTAAAGTTGATAAAGAATTTGGGATTCTCAGAGGATTCCATTGAAGAAGGTAAAGGCATCATGATCAGAGCTTATGATGATCAGGAAAGAGTGTCTCTAGGCATTATCTAGCTTCATGTTCAAGTAGGACCCACCATTATGGAAACCACATGTAAGGTCCTGGACCTTGATCTGCCTTATAAAATTCTCCTAAGGAATCTAAGGATCCATGGGATGCAAGCAGTTGCATCGACCTTTCACCAATGCGTCAAATTCTCATATGAAAATCAAGAGGTTACCATCTACGGTGATCCTGAACCCTTTGCCTATTCCAAAACCCTAGAAGCCAAATATTATAAAATCCCTCAAGTTCTAAAGAATGACGAAGGCCTCACCACTCCATATGTAGACCCAGCTACATTAGCCTCCACTTTTGAGACAGATACACCCTCCATTCCTGATATCTCTGAAATCAAAGTCATTATCCAAGATGATGGATGTGGGAATTACAAAATGAAGAAAAATGCTTTTGTGGTGGGAGAGTTACCACAGTCTCCTTGATCTCATGGACAACCTCAACCAGTGGGCACATTATCCCATACCTTCATAGTAGGTTCCTCCAACTTCAAGATTTGGGGAGACCTAGGTGAAGAAGTAATAGAAGAAGACCCATCAAACCTCCTATACCAAGACAACAGACCAACAACTAACCTACCTATGGATGATAGCAGTAAAGGCTTACAAATGATGCTCACCATGGGATATTATAGGAACAAAAACCTTGGACAAAATGACAATGGACTTTTGGTACCTCTCATTCCTAAGACATGTATGAGAAATCTTGGTCTTGGATGTACCCCTCCGAAGGTGACCATACTTTGCAGAGGTGCCTCGGTTAGGAAGGTCAAAAATCCTCCTAAGCAATTAGCACCCACCCATCACATACCCGTATCCATAGATCAAGTCATAGATATATGTAGTGAGGAAGATCCCATAACCTACTTGCCCATGATTTTTGAAGATACCTCCCTACTCATGATTAGCACCGTGTCTTTTGAGACCAATTACTGTCAAACCCATGAAATAAACCTAGTCTACCTTGAGCTCATTGATTACAACCAACGAGGACCTCCAATTTCGGACACTTTCAAAAATGATGAGGAAATCTCAGAATTCATGGGACTAAGGGATACCATACCATACAAATATCACAAGGCTAGGTTTGATATCATACTGGACACACAAGCCTACTACAGGGAGACGATTGAATCCTTTAGTTGTAAAAGCAAAAATTTGAGAATAATCTCAAGGTTGTTGAGTGAAAACCACATTGTGGCACTCTCTGACCCAAAAAAAGTAAAAAAATAGGATGTATCCAGTGGTGAAAATATCTCTGAGGCACCTAAGGATGAAGGATTCAATCTTCCTCTCAATTCTCTACATCAAGAAAAGTCAGCAGTTCTAGCCGAGAAGTACAACCCAGTCAACTTGGGAATAGAGGAAACTCTGCATATCACATTTTATGTTGAATCATTGATGTCAGAAGAATAGGAGCTCCTAGCTGCCTTCTAAAGGGAGAGAAAGGTCAACTTTTTTTGGAGCTATGTCGACATGCCCAGGCTTGATCTAGAGATTGTGGTCCACCATCTAGCAGTTTACTCTAAAGCAAAGCTCATCAGAAAAAACTCTCAGAAAAATGCATCCCCAAATAGCCTTGTTGGTTAAAATGGAATTAAAGAAGTTACTTGATGCAGGGTTCATGCGACCAATTGACTATTCAGAGTGGGTGTCAAACCTTGTACCTGTTTCAAAGCCTAATGGGGGCATTTGTATATGCACAGATTTTAGAGACCTGAACAAGGCATGTCCTAAAGATGACTTCCTGCTTCCTAACATTGATATGATTGTAGATATGACTGCGAGACATGAGATGATTTCACTAATGGACGGATTCTCCAGTGATAGCCAAAGAGGATCAACACAAAACAACTTTTACTTGTCCATTGGGGACATATTGCTGGAACATGATGTCATTTCACCTAAAGAACATTGGAGCAACATATCAAAGGGCCATAACCTTAATCTTTCATGACATGATCCATAAGACTATGGAAGATTATGTTGATGACATATTGGAAAAATCCAGAAAGAGGCGGGACCACATAATAGCATTAAGTGCCATCTTTGACAGACTTGAAGAATACAAGCTCTGCCTTAATCCAAAGAAGTGCATCTTTGACATACAATTAGGGAAGCTATTGGGATACATTGTTTCCATGAGAGGGATTGAAATAGATCCTGCTAAGGTAAAGGCAATCCTCAAGATGGAGGCATACAAGACTTTGAAATTGTTGAGAGGCCTGCAAGGAAGGTTCCATTCCATCTGTCGGTTCATAGCTCAGCTAGCAAACAATTCAATCCCATATTCCCACCTACTCCACAAGGGGGTAGCATACAAATGGGATGAAAAATGTGATCAAGCCTTCAACAAGATCAAAGAGTATTTTCTCACACCTCTAGTGCTTATGCCACCAATCCCAAGAAATCCTCTAATCCTCTACATATCAACAACAACAACTCTCTGTGCTATCCTAGCTCAACACGATGAAAATGGAACAAAGAGGGCTATCTACTACTTTTTTTGGACCATGGTAGGGCATGAGTTAAATTATTCCTTCATTGAAAAGGCTTATTTAGCTGTGGTGTTTGCCTCACAGAAGTTTAGACACTACATGTTAGTAGATAAAATCAAACTCATTTCCAAGATCGACCGACTCAAGTACCTGCTTTCTAAAGCAATGCTTATAGAAAGGATGGCCAAATGGGTCATGATCCTATCAGAATATGACATCGAGTACGTAGAGTAGAATGCCATCAAAGGAAAAGTCATTGCATACCAACTAGTAGAAGCACCAATGTATTCAGAGAATCCACTAATTTTAGAATTCCTTGATGAATCCATCTTCAACTTGAGAATAGCGGACCACTGGAAGTTGTACTTTGATGGTTCCTACACACAACATGGATCAGGAGCTGGGGTCTTTTTCATTACCTCATAGGAAGATTGCATACCAAGATCCTACAAGTTGGCATTTCCCTACACAAACAATATTGCAAAATATGAAGTCCTCACCATAGGACTTAGAATAGCAGTGCAGTGGCATATCATGGCTCTCAAGGTTTATGGGGATTCACAACTAATAATCAATCACTTAAATGATGAGTATCATACTAAAGACAACAAGATAACTCCATACAAGAAATTGGTGGAAAGTCTTAAGGATTCCTTCATTGAGATCACATTCGAGTAGATATCTAGAGAAAACAATAGAGCAGAAAATGCCATGGCAACAATTGGATCCCTATCGAATATCCCTCGCAATGTCCCAAAGCATGAATTCTTGGTAGAGCAGCTTCTCATACCTGCATTCAAGGTATCAAAGTTAGAATTTGTGTGTGAAAGTGTTGGTCCCGGTGATCCTTGGTATCACGATATATACACCTACATGTGAATAGGGGTCCTACTTGCTGACTTACCCTCAAACCTTAAGAGAACCTTTGTCAAAAATTCCTCTAGCTTTGTTATCCTAGGAGATACCCTTTACCATAGGAGCATAGAAGGAACCTTGTTACGATGTCTGAACATTGAGGAGGCATTGACCCCCTTAACCGAGGTACATAATAGCATATGTGGTTCACATTTGAGCGGTATGACCTTGGCCAAGAAATTGCTGAGGATGGGGTACTATTGGCCTACCATGGAGAGAGAAGCACATGATTATGTCAGAAGGTGTCTACAATGTCAGCAACATGGGGACCTCATCCATGCACTAGCTCAAGAGCTAGACCCTATTGTCACACCTTGGCACTTTTCACAATGGGGGCTCGATCTCATTGGAAAAATCACCCCCACCTAATCCAGTGGTCACAAGTTTATCATTATTGCTACTAAATACTTGACAAAGTGGGTGGAAGCCATACCCATGACTTACATTACTGGAAAGAAAATATCAAAGTTCATCCTGAACTATTTAATATGCCACTATGGTGTCCCAAACGCCATTATTTCAGATAATGGGACACCCTTAAAAAATTAGGATGTCTATGACCTGTGTGACAAATTCAAAATCCAACATCGCTCTTCCACCTCATATTATCCCCAAGAAAATGACCAAGCTGAGGCTACAAACAAGATTATCCTTAAGATCCTCAAGAAGACGATCAATGAAGCTAGTCATGATTGGCATCTCCAATTGAATCCCACCCTCTAGGCCTATCGAACTATCATCTGCACACCCATAGGTGCCACCAACTTTTCCCTGGTTTATGAATTAGAAGTCATATTACCCATCAAGATTGAGCTCCCGTCATTGAGAATATCACTTCAGAATCTCATCATGGATGAGGAATATCGAGTATCATGACCAAACGAGTTGGAACTGTTAGACAAATAGCATATGGATGCCTTAAACCATTTGCAGGTGTATCACAGCTGACTCAAGCAAAGTTACAACAATAAGATCAGGAGTCGGACATTCCATGAAGGATAACTTGTACTCAATGAAAATTAGAAGAATGTCCCAAACCCAAATAACAAAGGAAAAATTGAACCCAATTGGTTGGGACCATTTGTCATCATAGCAAGTTACAAGTCAGGGGCATATTGTTGGGAGATTGTTGGATGTTGTGGTTGTGTTGCTGATATGTGGTTGTCATTGATGTCAACACTATTAGCATTGTTGTATTGAAGGTTGTAGATGTTGAGGATATTGAGAAAATTGTTAAGAGAAAGTTGCAGGTTTCCAGTGGAACAGTGAAGGTCATGAAGGTGTCTTGTTCAGTATGTTGAAGATCAGTTGTCGTGGACTAAAGGATTTATTGGAGAGAGTATCGAGTTCATCTACCGGTTTCAAAGGCCTGCATGAAGATTTGATTGTGTTATGATCAGTTATGTTCTAACAGTGTTTCTGTGGTTTCTATCAGTGCTCTTGATTGAAGCTTATGTAATTTTTGTAATCACGGTTGTTGCAGATGCCTCTCTATTAGTTATTGTTGTTATGGATGCTTAAAGATCATTCTCTATCTTTTTTTTACATCTACAATGATAGGTGTGCTCGTGCTCAAAGATTTTTCTCATGTGTGTTCAATTTTTCATGTTCTTGGCCAACATGATGGTTGTAACGTGTTGCAGATCCTTGAAGATTGAAATTTGAATGTTTGGAATGTTCAAGGATATTGTTTTGGGTCACATCATAATTTTTCTTGATGGTGTTTGATTCACATTAAAAATTTATTTATAAATTTGGGTCGACATTGTAAATATGTTTTATATTTTGGTTGACAAAATTGTTAATGTAAATCTAGGTTGTGGATATATAAGAATGGTTGTTTTTGAAATTTTAGTTTGTGTGGTGTGAAGAAAAGCTAGAGAAGAGAAAGTGTGTGAACATTGATCTATTCATTCGATTACATAGTATAGTGTGAAGAATTTTGAGCAAAGTGTGAAGGATTATATTTGTGCTTAATTGGAACTATAATCAAGCTTTTGTAGAAGCTATTTTCTCAGTTCATACCCTATGGATCTAATTTGAATTGTTGTGTATTCTTTGGGAAATGATCCCTCTTGTATTTGACCAGTGAGCTCTAGGCAGTGTGCCTGAATGCATGTGCATTCCCATTATTTTTCATTATACTTTTAACAAGGTAAATATTGTGGACTAACATCCACCGTGGTTTTTCCCCTAACAGGGTTTCCATGTAAAAAATCTTGTTGTTCTCTGTGTTTCTGATGTGTTGATTGTTTACAATTTATTGTTCATTCATCAAATTTGAGATTAAGTTAAGTTAAGTTGAAAAGTTTAAATATTCTATGACAACTGATTCACCCCCTCCTCTTAGTTGTCTTCCCTTGTTTTGCAAATAATTGGTATCAAATCAGGTTCCTCTGAAGAAGTTTAAAAGCTTGAGGTGATTCGAGATGGCATCATACAAGAAGGATAGTCCTAGATTAGATGGAACAAACTACTCACTACAAAAAACCAAAATGGATTGTCATTTGAGATGTTTAGGTGAACACTTCTATAAGATCACCAAGAATAGATATGTTATTCCTCATAATGGTCCTTCCACTCCTGATGAAATTAGAGAGGCTAAGAATAACATTAGGGCTATGGAAGCTTTGTTGAGTGCTCTGACAGATTCGTAAATGAAAAATGTGATAGGTCTAAAGACAACTCATGAGATGTGGATGAAGCTGGAAACTTTGTATGAAGGAGATGCACATGTGAAGATGGCTAAGCTACATAGTTTGAAAGGAAAGTATGAAAATTTGAAGATGGGTGAAGATGAAAATAGATCTTCTTTTATGCAAAAAGTAAATGAACTAGTGATGAGTATTAGATGTGTCGGTGGTACCCTGAAAGAGGAAGAAATTGTAGCTAAAGTGCTTAGATCATTGCCTCCCTCTTACAAAGAAAAGGCTCATGCTATTGAAGAAATCAAATCAGTGATGAATGTGACAAGAGATACACTAATTGGTAAATTTAATGCTTTTGAGTTGAGTGAATTTGGTGAATATGTTCCCAAGACTGAATCTGCATTTAACTCTACTATATTCGGAAGAAACAAGCAAAGATATGATCCGAGAGAGTGTTCCAAAAATTTATTCAAGTATGAGGAAGAAATGAAATAGCTTGAAGATGAAGAAAGAGAGGTAGAAGAGTTGGAAGCACTAATTATAAAGAAAGAAGGGAGAGGCCAAGGTAAGTATAAATATTAAATGTTTCTCTTGCAATAAAATAGGTCATTTTGTATCACGGTATCCTAAAAGAGTTCCTAGGTCTAAGCCTAACAAATCTAGATTTCAAAAGAAATGTTACTATGCTAAAGGAGTGACTAATGAAGAGTTTGATAAAGAAAATGGAAATACACATGACCATTTTTAGGTGTATCGGAACCGAGTCAAGCGGAGTTATAACAAGAAGATCAGGAGTCGGACATTCCAAGTAGGAGAACTTGTACTCGAGGAAAATCAGAAGAACATCCCAAACCCAAACGACAAAGGAAAACTTGAACCCAATTGGTTGGGACCATTTTTCATCAGAGCAAGTTACAAGTTAGGGGCATATTGTTGGGAGATTGTTGGATGTTGTTGTTGTGTTTTGATATGTGGTTGTCATTGATGTCAATGCTATTAGCATTGTTGTATTGAAGGTTGTATATGTTGAGGATATTAAGAAAATTGTTAAGAGAAAGTTGCAAGTTGCTAGTGGAAAAATGAAGATCATGAAGGTGTCTTGTTCAGTACATTGAAGATCAGTTTTTGTGGAGTAAATGGCTTATTTCTAAGAGTATCTATTTCATCTACCGGAAGTTTTAGAGGTCTATGTGAAGATTTGATCATGTTATGATTAGTTGTGTTCTGACAGTGTTTCTGTGGTTTCTATCAGTGATCTTGGTTGAATTTTATGTAATTCTAGTAATCTTGGTTGTTGTGGATGCCTCTCTGTTAGTTATTGTTGTTTATGGAAGCTTCTAGATCATTCTCTATCCTTGTTGTACATTTGCGTTGATTGGTGTGCTCATGGTCAAATATTTTTCTTGTGTGTGTTCAGGTTTTCATGTTCTTGGCCGACATGATGGTTGTAACATGTTGTGGATCCTTGAAGATTGAAATTTGAATGTTTGGAGCACTTGAGGATATTGTTTTGGGTCACATCATAATATTAGCCAATGGTGTTTGATTCACATTACAAATTTGTTTGTAAATTTGGGCTAACATTGTAAATATGTTTTATATTTTGGTCGACAAAGTTGTTAATGTAAATATGGGTTACATATATATAAGAATGCTTGTTTGTACGAACTTAGTGTGTGTGGTGTGAAGAAAATACAAAGAAGAGAATTTGTGCGAACGTTGATCTATTCATTCGATTGCAGAGCAGAGTGTGAAGAAGTTTGAGTGAAGTGTGAAGGAGTATATATGTTCTTAACTAGAACTATAATCAAGATTTTGTAGAAGCTATTTTCTCAGTTCATACCCTGCGGATCTAATCTGAATTGTTGTGTATTCTTTGGGTAGTGAGCCCTCTTGTATTTGATAGTGAGCTCTAGGTAGTGTGCCTAAATGTATGTGCATTCCCATTATTTTTCATTATACTTTTAATAGGGTATAATATTGTGGACTAACATCCACCATGGTTTTTCCCCTAACAATGTTTCCCCATAAAAAATATTGGTGTTCTCTATGTTTCTTATGTGCTGATTGTTTATAGTTTATTTTTCATTCATCAAATCTAAGATTAGTTAAGTTAAGTTGAAAATTTTAAATATTCAGTGACAATTGATTCACCCCCCCTCTCAGTTGTCTATTCTCATTTTTCCAATAATTGGTATTAAAGTAGGTTCCTATGAAGAAGTTTAAAAGCTTGAGGTGATCCAAGATGGCATTATGCAAGAAGGATAGTACTAGATTCAATGGAACAAACTACTCACTATGGAAAACTAGAATGGAATGTCATTTGAGATGTTTAGGTGAACACTTCTGGAAGATCACAAAGAATAGATATGTTATTCCTCATAATGGTCCTTCCACTCTTGATGAAATTAAAGAGGCTAAGAATAACATCAGGGCTATGGAAGCTTTGTCGAGTGCTCTAAAAGATTCAAAAATGACAAATGTGATAGGTTTGAAGAAAACTCATGAGATTTGGAAGAAGCTGGAAACTTTGTATGAAGGATATGCACATGTGAAGATGGCTAAGCTATAGAGTTTGAAAGGAAAGTATGAAAATTTGTAGATGGGAGAAGATGAAAATATTTCTTCTTTTATGCAAAAATTAAATGAACTAGTGATGATTATTAGATGTGTCAATGGTACCCTGGAAGAGGAAGAAATTGTAGCTAAAGTGCTCAGATCATTGCCTCCCTCTTACAAAGAAAAGGCTCGTGCTATTGAAGAAATCATATCAGTGACGAATGTGACAAGAGATACACTGATTGGTAAATTTGTTGCTTTTGAGTTGAGTGAATTTGGTGAATTTGTTCCCAAGAATGAATCTGCATTTAAGGCTACTATATTTAGAAGAAACAAGAAAATATATGATCTTGGAGAGTGTTCTAGAAAGTCATTCAAGTATGAGGAAGAAATGAAACAACTTAAAGATGAAGAAAAAGAGGTAGAAGAGTTGGAAGCACTGATTGTAAAGAAAGAAGGCAGAGGACACGGTAAGTATAAAGGAATGATGCCTATTAAATGCTTCTCTTGCAATAAAATAGGTCATTTTGCATCAAGGTGTCCTGAAAGAATTCCCAGGTCTAAGCCTAGCAAATCTACACTAACTCATTTGACTACAAAATCCGACAAAAATTTATGACAAAATATGTATAATTTGATGTATTGTTGGGTGCTTGTAAAATTTGATGTGTAATTTTCAATTTTTTAAAATTTTATCCCCAACGTTCATCGAAATTTTGATGAACCTAGGTTTCGTTGAAATTTTGACTACCAGTTTCGTCAAAATTTTGACAAACATGAAAAATAAGAAAAAAATCAAATTGTGACTGACATAAAGAAAAGTGAGTTCATTGATTTATTGCAATAGTGTTTTGCTATACTTGCAAATTTTCTCTACTTGAGACAGTTTGTGGAGAACTAAGGACAATTTTCTTGGGAAAAATCAGAAAAAATTGAAGATATCGCCAGGTTGAGGGTAGTCATTGCCTTTTTGCAGAATTTAGTTGTGAAGTCAGATTTGTAGTTCTAGGTTTGAAAATCATATTTTAAAGCAACATCTCATCAGATTTCATTTTTAGAGGTTTAGGGTTTTGATAATTTCATGTCTAGCTTTTGTTGTGTGGAATCACCATAAGATCACAACTAAGGAATAGATTCTTGTGACTATAATTATGTGATCCATAACTCTATTGGTCATGTGGCACAGTTGTGCTATAACAAATACATGATGCATTCATGTGTGACCCAAGTTTAATGTGGCTATGTTGTGAAAGAAATGGAGGAACTCATATAATGTAGTTAATTCATGTTGTATAATGTAGGTGTCAATCATCATTGGGTGCATTCAGGTTGTCTCAAGTTTAACAAGTTACGATGTAATTATAGCATGATCCAAGAGTGATTACCTCTTGCTACAATAAAGAGCCTATAACTCTAGTTGATATGTAGAGTGGTTGTGTTATATCAATTATGTAGTGCATTCAAGCACAATCCATGTTTAATGGGGTATTTGAGAGAGTGATCAATATTTTCTATACCTTATGAATGTTACTTAAAAGTGTATACCTTAAACTACAAACCATGTTTGTTACATACTTGAATGCAATCTTGGGTTACCACAAACTATAATAATGTGATCTGCTAATAACCATTATGGAAAGTATTAAAGCAAGACCCATGCTATATAGGATACATTTCCCTGATCAGGTTTACATACCTTAATGATCAAACACAAGCTTCCCACACACTCTAGGATACAATCCAAGATCATACCAAAACCCTATCAAGACAATTGATTTTCTAACCCAATATTTAAGGTTGTTTTTTAATACCAATAGAAGCATTGGTAAGAGCATGATTAGGGTACAAACCATAGGCCTCTATAGAAACATAAACAATAACTCTAGGGGATTAATAAGGTTGCAATACCAGAAAGATTGAGACATTGTAGCTAATAACAAAATATTGCAATCTAGAGATTGTAACCAATAACAAGCACACTATGTAGCTTAGTGACATTTGTAAATGCAATCTATGGTAATAAGAATGACAATCACTTGAGATGTGACATTCAAAAAGAGGCTGAGCAATGACAAGATAATAAAGCTCAAACCTTGCATAGTAAAGTGGAGATTTTAACAGTAAGTTTCCTTACCCCCTTGTTGACCTTAAGGGTTTTTCAAATACTTTTGGTAGTGTTAGACAAGGAAAATTCAATCAGGGAATGACTGTCCAAATCAAGTAATAGTGGTAATCATAGGTTCAATGTTTCTTCTTAGCCATTGTATAATGGAGGTAGTGGATTGCATGTTTGAGCAGTGATTTGAGACTCATCAAAGATGGAAGAATAGTGAATAATACCTTGTGGACTGTGAAGTAGTGTCAATAAGGTTGAAGGATCCTAAGATCTACAATACCATGAAACAATGAGTCCCCTATAGTAAGTAGGCAATCTATAGGGAATAGTTTGATTTTATAGAAGGATGCTCATGAAAGGAATCTTCAAGTGATAGTGAGTGAGTTGTTTGAGATTGTAGTTGAGGGTGCAATACCTAGTCTTAAAGGAAGTTATAAAAGTAGTAAATGTGCAAGCAAATCAAATTGTACACAACAAAAAATTCTCAATGTTATCTTGCATAATGCCTTGAGTTTGAAGACAAAAATCTCATTTTATCTTGATGAAAGTGGTGACCTTAATAGTCAATCATTGGAAACTATCATTTTAAAACATGCTATTGTGCTTATGGAGGCAACATTTTAAGCAAGGAAGTGAGTGGTGGTTTGGAACATAGCAGGTATGAAGGACTTGCTTTATATGCATACTATGTAGTCTAGCTTAAGACAACATTCTTAGAAGAGATTGAAGGTGGATTATGGAACTCAAGGGTTACCATGAAAAGGATTAAATCAAAGACTGAGATCTATTTAAAAGCCATAGTCATGAAGATATTAAAGATGTCACATGCAAAACCCTAGTAGCTGGAGTAATGAATACAATGCCAAAGAGGATAGTGTGCTGGGGAGGATTTAGGAGATCTCCACATTATCTAATTACAGAGAAATACATCATTTATTTATTTTTTTAATTAAAATAAATAATTCTAAACCCTATATAGGATACATTGATACTTCAAAAGCCTCTGAAAGAATTTGAGATTATGCAAATATATGTCAAGTAAATACCTAGATTACAAATAGTAGCAGGAACAATGTAAGATTTGTTGAGCAGAGCAGGAATGAGATAAGAAAAAATGAATCATATGCCTCATTTCATACACATCTCCTCACCATTATCTGTCATTCTTTACTGAAACACTTCTCCATTTTGGCGGTCTATGCTTGAAAATAATGTTTTGACTAAGGTTTTAGAGTATGCTTATTAAAATGAAAACTCCATTCTGGTGGGCTATGCCTAAAAATAAGATTTTGACAATAGTTTTAGGGTATGTTTATTAAAGTTTTAGAGTATTTTGGTGGGCTATATTCCTAATTCCTTAAATGATTTATTCAAATGGATTGTGACTAAATAAATGACTAACTATTTAGTCATTTTTTTTTGTGTGACTAAATAATTTTTAATCAACAACCAAACTAGTAATTTATTTACTCATTTATAGCTGAGTTGCAAAAAAGGAGTAGAATTTAGTCATTTTTAGTTGTTGTGACTAAAATTTTTAGTCACCTAGTCATTTATTTTCCAAATTCTACTAGTGTGTGCTTCCTTGTATGATTAGGGCTCTCTCAATGTTGAGGGCCCTAAGGATAAGCTCGTCATAAGAAGTGACACATTGCATCTTTAACTAAAAGGATAAATCTATATTGACATTAGAAATGATGATTCTGACTTGTTGCTCCTTAGGAATGGGTCACTTGCTCTTACTAGCTTGCTACCTCCATCGTTGTAGGAAGTTTGTGATCAAGTTCAATATTCTGATTTTAGGAGTCTAATAGTTGGAAATCATAGTAAAATCAAAATTTAATAAGTTTTGTAATTAGCATTTTAAAGTATTTTTTGGGGTCATTAACTTCAGACTATCTTCTCTTTTGCAAGGGTGGTTGCATGCCAATTTTTTTGTGTGTAAAATATCAGAATTATTAGATTTTGTTACCTTTCTATGAATAAAAATTATTGGAGTGTGTGTTTGATATTTTTTGAAGATCTAAATAGTCAAGCTTGGTAAAGAAAAAATATGTCAGATAATATTAGTCCAGAAAAAAATGAAGAGACACTTGATAGATTGTGGGCTAGATTGAAAAGAAAGGGTGATAGGAAATTTTATTGTCCTTGCAATAATTGCAAGGGCTTAAAGACGAGATGACTTTTAATCACAACAGCTGAGAAACATTGTAGGCAACATGGCCATGTTGAAGGGGGGCATGATTATCGTCCATTGGTAAGTTGTTCATTATATGTGCTTATATTGATGAATTTGTAAATGTTTATATTGTTTAACATTATATATGTAATCACTTGATAATGGTTTATTTGTGTCTATCATTATTATAAAGGTGGGGTGCCCTAGGGAACATGATATGGATTATCACGGCCCGAAGAATGTGGTTTTGCAAGTACATGAACATGGAGCTATGAATATCGAAGATGAAGTTAATGATCCTATGGAAGTAGATGATCATGCGCTAGAAAAAATAGTTGAAGATGATGGTACACATACATTGATCCATGACACATTTAGTGGCAGAGCTGATCATGATGATCGAGATGACTTTGATGATGTTCATGATTTACCTGTACTTGAGAAGGCATATGAACCCCTTTATGAAGGCTCCCAAACAACTCTTCTCTCTATTGTATTGTTGTTGTTGAACTTGAAGGTTATGAATGGTTTATCAAACATAGCAATTTCATGGATGTTAAGGTATGTCATATATGTCATATTTTTTCATCTATTTTAATTGTTGTTAGTTCATCACTAGTAAATAAAGGATGAAATATGTACCATTAATATTCTTTATATTAACACATTATTTTTTGTTGTATATTGATTGGTGAATTTTTGTTGCCACCATCAAATATTTTACCTTGCTCATACCGAGATTTATCTGGCATTATGAAAGATATTAGAATGGAGTATCAAGCAATAGATGCATGTCCCAATGATCATATTATATATTATAAACAACATGAATTTACAATAGAATGCCCTGAATGTCATATCAGTAGATATCAAACAGCTCAACTAACAAAAAAGGTGTCTCACAAGGTTCTTCGTTATATTCCTATTATTCCACATATGCAACGATTATTTAGGTGGGAAAGCTTATCACAATTTATGGATTACTATGCATGGAATAGAAGTGGAGATAAAATTATTCAAATGCTTGCAAATGGTTCTGTATTTAGGGACATGGAAGAAAAATGGCCACACTTTAAAGAAGAACCTCGTAATATGAGGTTTTCATTGGGAGTAGATGGTGTCAATCCATTTGGAGAGTTGAGATCTATTTACTCGGTGTGGCATGTTTTTGTTATCAACAATAGCATTCCTCCATGGATGTCAATAAAGAGGGAACACATAATGTTGCCAATGATTGTTCTAGGTATTTTTTATATTAATTTTCTTTAACATAGTAGCATCTCATTTGTCTTATTTGTTGCATAATGACTTATATTTTTTTCATTCAATAGTCATTTACATTAATTTATATATATTGCAGTAAAATGGTTATAATAATTATGTAATGTTTATGTTCATTCAACTAGGTAAGTACCAAGTTAAAGATATGAATGTATATATCGAGCCTCTTATCAACGAGTTACTAAAGTTATGGAATGGTGCCACTATGTATGAAATCTCTAGACCAATAGGACAAAGACAATTTCAATTCCATGCAATACTTGTATGGACAATTCATGATGCCCCAGGGCTAACAAATTTTTGTGGTATGTTATAATGTTTGACTGCACTTTAACAATATTTAATTTTATGAAGTAGATATCATGCATGTTTTTAAAATAATCTATTTATTATATATAATTATAAAAATTGACATATTTAATCCAATTATATATGATCTTGCAGGTCTTCAAACAAAGGAAAATTTTGCATGTCCAATTTGTGGTCTAAAGATGAAATCTCAACATTCAACAAGTTTAGGAAAGTAGGTTTTTGATGAGTATAGGCACTTCCTCCATAGAAATCATGAGTATTGAACTACTAAAAAATATTTTTTCAATGGGAAAGAAGAGACTATATCAAAAACACGAAGAATGACACCTCGCCTATGGAAGTTGGAATATAATAGAATTAATCATCAAGGTTATACATTGGATCAAATTGTTTATTTAGCATATATGATATGTTTTGAATTTATATTTTTATATTGTGTTGTGTTTACTCATGTTGTAATTGACAATGATTGTCATTGTTAATTTGTTTAACTTATATGCTTCATGAAGGTCGTCAAGGCATTAATGGTTGACTTCCACAGTGACTGAAAAGTTATACCAGACAATTTAGTAGGTTGCCTTACTATGAGAAGCTACAAATTGTGCATTTGTTTGATACAATGCATATCAGAAAGAATATAATAGAAACGTTATGGAAAATATTGGATGGAAGGCATGACAAAGAAAAAATTGTCAAAATTTTTAGTGACATTTAGGAAGCCAATAATGCAATGAAAAATGCCATTCAATTAAATAGCGATGGAGATCAAATTAATATAAGTTCCCTTCCTTGGTTATTAATGGAGCAACAAAGCAATGCTATAAAAAAATTCATATGAAAAATTCGATTTCCCATAGGATTTGTTGCAAACATAAACAATATAATAACAGAGTAAGGTGAATTTGGGCTAGGGATGAAAATGCATGATTGGCATACTTTCATTAAGGTAATTATTCTGGTATATTATATACATGTGTATAATGCATGTACTTTTTAGTGTATTATATTTACTACTTTTGGAAAAATAATGAAAAGATCATTTTATAATTGTTGCAGTACATTCTACCTCTATCTCTCCCAAACAACTTCGACAACAATGTCAAACAAGTTATATATGATCTTAGAAAATACATGAGGTAAGTAGCGATATTTGTTCAATTCGTTGTAAACATCTGATAATTTCCATTTTTTTACTTGTTATGTAATATACTGTATATTTTTATTAAATCTTGTTAATATATTTGTGCCTTGAATCACTTGTAGATGGATATCATCTAAAGAAATCCACAAAGAAGATATAAATTATTGGAAGAGAAAAATTCCTCGTCTAATGTGTGAAATTAAAAAGTGTCTACCTTTGACATTTTTCAATGCACAAGAACACTACCTCATACACCAAGTTGAGGAGATTGAATTGTGTGGACCTATACACATAAGGTCAATGTGGATGGTTGAAAGGAACTTGAAATTTTTGAAGGCTTTGGTTAGACAAAGAGCACATCCTGAGGGTTCTATGATGGAGAGATATATGGTATACCAGACCATGGTGTACATTAGTGAATATCTTCCTAAGTTTGCAGAAAAAATTCATGTAGATCGCATTTGGGATCCCAACTCCATTAACAAATTTGAAGGGGAGTACCTGATGGAGAAAGGTAGATTGAGGAAAGTGAGGTAATTATAAGATGGTCATGGAGATTAATTGGAATACATTTTACATATGGTTTTTATGTATATTGTACGTATTTAATTTTTAATCTTCAATTTACATCAATTATAAATTAAGGTCATATATTGTGGTATTTAACTAATAATACGTCGTTTGTGAATTTCAATTTTTTTGATACAGTTGGTTGAGAGTGGGATGCACTACATTTGTACATCGCAAACAATCTTGATTGGATGATAGTATGGATTGAACAATGTCAACAATCTGGTCATGCATTAACATGGGAAGGTGTGGCTTCATTGGTTAAAGAAGCTCATCGTAATGGAGATTCCAATGTTACACAAAGGGAAATTGATTTAGCATATGGTTTAAGAGATAAACAGGTACGTATAAATATATTAATCACCCATATTATTTAATTATTTTCAATTATATTGATGCATATATATGTTGAGATTGTTTTCTTTGCATACATTCGGCCAAGAATAAACATGTTTATTAACTGACGATATTGCAATAATTTTTACATGTTTGACATATTGTAGGTGAAACACCACAAGGCTATGTGGTGTAATGGTCATAAATTTTGAATCAAAATGTTGGATGACATGAAGAAAACTTGTGATTTTGGTATAATTGCAGTCTTTCAGATGACTAATGTTTCATCTAGAATCGACATACATCCAAAAGTCTCAGAAAATCAATACTATGGGATTTTGGATGATATACTTGAGTGTGACTTTAAGTCCTTCAGATTAATTTTGTTCGTCGTCCTATGGTATAGGCTACGATTGAATGAAAATGATCCTAAGAACTGTTATTGAACATGATAATGGATTTACCATGGTTAATACAAGGTCGATTGAGTGAGCAGGAAATGAGCCCTATGTTCTTCCAAGCCAATGTGAGCAGGTATTTTACTTAGAGGTTCTAGGTGAACCGGGTTGGTCATTTGTTGTTAGACATGATCCAAGAGGAAGGCCGGTAATGTAACGCCCCGCCGTGCGAACCCCAAAGGACAACAACACAATAATTACAGCATAATTTTTTTTTTAAACAAATAACATAACATACATATAAAACACATTAAGTCATAACATGAATTTCATTTGAATAGATTCATTAACACATACATCCCTTGGGGTACACGAAGAGTCATTACACGACTTAGATCCATACAACAACAATAAAGAATAAAAATCCAAAGATATAAAGTAAACATTATCAAATGAAGCACATACATGATAAATCATTGATAAGAACCATTTGCGTACATAAATACAACATATGCATAATTAACTTAACACATTGACTAACAATTTTCCAATAGCCACATAAGGTTTAACGTTACATTACAGTACAATGTTCTAGAGGTACAATGGTACAATAGTGTTTCCAATCATGAATGGAAACCATACAACAAGATAACATAATGCACAATATCATAACTGGTTCCAAGACTGATACAACTCTGGAGTCATCGCAACAACACCAATCCGCACCACTCAATCCTCGACTGGGGACCCAATGGGGTGCTTAGCACGTTCCACCCGACCATGTGAGTCCGAAGACCCACCCCCCGTGCTAGGAGCTGACAAGAAAGAGACCTCAACCAAGAACATTCAACAGGGAACCACAAGACTTCAACATCATACAAAAGTATCATAAAACTCAAGGATTACAAGAGTCAATATACTAACTTAAAATCATAAATGCCATCACATAAATTAAAGCAATGACCAGTAAACAAGTAATCAAAGGATGATCATGAAATACTTCCAAATTAAACTGAATAAACATACTACAATTCCAAATTTCAATCAAATAATACAATAACATCATATCACAGTATCATAAGATACAAGATTGTAAATCAAATATAAATGAGATCATACAAGACCACAAAACATACTAAAGATATATTAAGGAAATAATCACAAATCAATATAAATCCATATATCAACAATCTAAATCAACTCCCACAACCTACTTCCAGAGGAGCACAATAAAATAAAACACAAGGGCAACTAGGGGAGAGTGTCATCGCATAGCCTACATGGGTTCTCCTAGCCCTTCCTCCAAATAGAGGCGCCGGGCCCCATCTATGGATCTCCTGGCCCTTCCTCCTACTGATGCGGAGCCAATAACCTCTCATGAGGACGAGGTTACGACCTTGCCAACCACGGCCTTCTCAGCCTTCCATTAGTCTGTGCAAGCACTAACGAAGACGAGGCATCGTTTTTTTTTTAATCTTGTAATGATATTACTACCCAACCCTCCTAAGTTAATTATTAGGTTTTCACTTGATTACCAACTCACTCGTGGGTTCTCCTGTGCTCTTCCCCTTACGCGGGGCGCTGGACCCCACGAGAAGCCACTCTCCCTAGAGACCCAACAACATAAAAACCAAGGAACCAAGGGATGTACCATCATAATTTGAACAAAGAATCACAACATAAAAGCATTGCGAGGCATTACCCATCTCGCTAACAAGTACAACATCAGAGTCTCACAAGGTCTCGTACAACCCTTTCAAAAAAATAATGATACCAAAACACTTGCCACATCAAGGCACATAAAGAGAGAGAACATCAATTATCAATCATCTCAAGCCTTTGGAAGCCAAAAGAATGAAAACCCACAAACAAGGGTAAAATGAAGCAACATGAGTATTTCTCCAACACAAGGATAAAATTTCCTCAAATGTGAGAGTAGCTCAGAAAAGCCATACAAAGGGAAGATTCATCAAGACCCATCCACAAATCAGCAATGGTGTCACCTCAAATAGGGAAACACAAAAGAAAATCAACCCTGAATTCAACAAAATCACTTAATAAAACCAAAAGCCACCAATTAGGTATTCCACGGGAGACCTCAATTTTCTCCTTGCAAGATACCTAGATAGTTGGTAAACAAATGACCTTTGATAAAATCAACAAACATGACAACAATATAATTTAATGTTTCACCAAAATAATAAAAGTGGGAAACCGCATTCCATAAGAAACATAAACTTATCACAACCAAGCATCACATAAGGATCCCATCAATTCTATCATGAAATCAATTAATAAGACCCCCACAACTCCAAACAAACCTAGAATTCACCACGCAGGGTTAAACCAATAATAATACACTTAAATTAAAGAGGATTCCCAACTCACGCAAACTCAAGAAAATTCACAATGAAAGGGTCCATCAAAACACTCATAAATCGACACAAACCCAATGGATAAAATCCTTTTTGAAAACCAAGCAAACATAAAGGAGGACACAACCAATTGGAAACATCAAATTAACCCTTAAACATACATATACAATTCAATGCTAATTCACTAAAGACATCAACTTCAAATACAATTTATCCATTTGCTTAACAAGATATAGTTCATACAACAAAAGAAGTTCCAATACATACTTCCTCCATAATCCAACAATTGTAAGTCACCATATATGTTTTACTAAGGACTAAGAGAAATAGATCCCATTTCATGTTTTCTACAACACCATTATTCAAAATATTGACTTAATAGAAATAAACTTCCATGCCACAAGATTAGAATACGACGATGTTATAATTTGGAACATACCTTTAACTAATGGCACTAACTTAACTTGATAAAATATCACCTATAACGTTATTACCTAGCACACTCACCCTGCCCCACAATTATCACAAATATCTACATAAAGATCAATTAACACTTCTACCCTTATACGACCACAACCTTGATCCCCCCATTTATATAATTAAAATTAAACTCATTTATTCCATCCTAAAAGAGGTATCATTCCTAACTAAAATACACCATAACATAAAGATAAGCGTACCTAAGATAAAACTTCATATAATGAAAAGGAGAGAGACTCATTGATCTACCTATATCCACATTCCTACATCTGAAAGGACATATAACTTTAATTCCTTATTACCTAGTTTTAGCCCCACATTTATATTGATTTATTAAGATCAGAACCTTTTATTAACGAAATATAGATAAGTAAATTTTCCTCAAAAATAATATTATCTAATAATTAAATATAGACAACTTTTTCTTTCAACTTAGACCAATTTATTCGCTTAATAACTAATTCTCCTTCAAGGTAAAAGACTTAAAAACTAACATTACATAAATACACAAGCTTGTGAAAAAATACAACTTAAAAATAAATGCATCTGCTGACAAAGGAATCAGAGAGATTAGAACTTCCTATTATGTTTTCAAAAGTGTGCGGATGAGATAGGCTAAAAAAAGAAATCAGAGAGCTTATTTAATTTTCTACAATTTTGGAAAATCTAAAATTTGCAGCTATGACGGGCTGCCAATGATTTCAGGGAGATTATTTAATTCTGAATAACGTCTCAACTCTAAATGCTGAAGCAGTGACAGGTTGCCAGAATATCAGAAAAAGAATTTAGACGTTGCAGCTGAGAGGGGTCGCCAATGGTTTCAGGGAGGTTATTTAAATTTGAACACTCTCCTAAATATAAATGCTGCAGCGGTGATAGGTTGCCAACAGTAACAGGAAGATTAAATAAATTTAGATTACTAGACTATGCGAAGGATCCCACTAAACACTGTAACCAATAACATCAATTTCTCTCAGCTTCGACTGAATGGAGGTAATTGGCAAAGGCGTGAAACATTGTGCAGACCAAGAGAATTAAATAATCTGCTCATTGGTCCTCAATTTCTTCACTTGAACAAACTGCTCAATGACGGCATCAGAGAAGACACACGAACCAAGCTTCCTCCAAGTTGAGATGGTTACGGTTGCCAAAAAACGTGAGAAACCATTTACTTGCGGATAACATTTAATTCTGTACAAAGCCTCTACTCTAAATGTTGTACTACGACAGGATGTTGAGCATAAAAGAAAATGAATGGTGGAATTTGAAAATTAGAAATTGGGTTCTAAGCATCAAGAATAGATATCTACAGTATAAGGTTCGGTCGGCATAAAACCTCAACAAAACGTTCTCTCGAGATTTTGTCATAGCAAGATAGGCAAATAAAATGATGGGTTTTGAAGATCAACTACTAAGATTCGTAGAAAACAGAGTGGGGCTTAATCACAAACCATACATATGCACTCACATG
Organism: Sequoia sempervirens; assembly: GCA_007258455.2. NCBI lineage: Eukaryota > Viridiplantae > Streptophyta > Pinopsida > Cupressales > Cupressaceae > Sequoia > Sequoia sempervirens. The sequence continues at coordinate 9,354 of VDFB02360768.1, read as the reverse complement.
GCCCGCAAAGGCACAGATTAATTCTAACAAGTAGAATCTTGAGCAAGATCTCTCGAGTTCAACTGTAGAACCCACTGTAATATACCCCATCGTCATGGACTATAAAGAATCACAGAGGTACAGATATAGAGGCAGTTTCTATGTTGTGGAGCAGTAAACGAAATCCAAATATATATAAAAAAAATAGCTTAAAAGAATAAAACAGCAGAGACGGGTGTATCCCAGTTAATTAGTTGTAGAACTTACCTCGTTACTGTGCTATGTCTCTTGTGCTTTTGCAGACTGAAAACCTTCATTGCAATTCCCATTGCTATTGCGACAGGCTTCCTCCTCCCCATCTCTTACTCAGCCATTTCATTTCCAAAAACAAAAACACGATGCGAAGGGGTCTCCATGCCTCTTTGGAGTGAATAATATTGGGATGGCACAACGAACGGTGGTTGATGATCTCTCTCTGCACAGTCTCATCTATCTTTTCGCCTCTCTCAATGTACTTGACAGCAACGAGCTCCTGGGTGAGTTTGTCGCGCAACAAGCGCGCAACACCACAAATGCCATACCCAATATCTCTAACAAGCTCGTACCATTCACTGTCATGCATGATGGGCATTTCCATGGCCATGGATGAAGATGCTCCTGCACTAAAATCCCCTTTGTCCATGATTTTCTTTATCGACTAAATTATAGCTCCATATTAATATGTTTTGCATTCCTCTTCTGCAAATGGCCTCCGCCTACAACCCAAATATGAGAAAGCCCCAAAGAATCCACCCTCTTTCCTTTTTTTTTCTTTTCTTAAACCCTTTAAAACTTCTCCCCAAAAAAACCCCCTGTGAGATGTTCATATCTTTTCAGTTTTCCCTTCTGGTCAGACAAGTACGTTATGATGAAAATAGCCATGTAATTGCAGTAAGGGGGTCGACGGAATTCAATAGGAAGCAGGGTCCATAGCTATTTTAAGAAAAAATGCCAAAGAAGATATTATGAACCATTTTCTTAAAGCTAAATATAGTTATTATTATTATTATTATTTTCATATTCTACCATTTTCTTCGACTTCCACACGCTTTTCAGTTACAAAGAGGCTTTAGTTAAGAACAACATTTATGCATAGCAGTTACAAAACTTTACATGCGAAAATTCTATAATTAGATCTGACATAATATTGCATTTAATTTTGTTTAACTTCTATTTTATTTAATACTTCAAAACGCAAACCAAATAGATTGAATCAATCCAAATCATGCCAATCAATTAAAATCTATTGGCAATAATATTTACCCTTCACGACATCGGGATAATTACCTTAATAAATTCTTAATTATTATCGAACATCATTAAAAGAATTCTTTTTACAAAACAATTAATTAATTTATTTATTAATAATTCTTTACTTAATATTTTATAAAACTAATTTATTTAATTTTCATCTTAATTTCTAGTTTTATTTACTCAATGCTATTTTAATTAATTGAGTACAAATTCCATCAAATATTAGGTTAACTGCACAAACTAATCACACACAAAACAACAATAACGCAATTAAACACTTACACAAAATTTGGAAAGGTCACAACGGAGGGGTACTACATCCTCCCCCCCTAAGCTTCGACTTACTCCTGGAAGTCGATCTCAAGCATAACATGGTACAGCACAATATCAATGATCATAAGCACATCAACACCATAAAATAAAATATCAAATAAACGTCATCAAGAAGTAATGAAAATTAAACAAACCAAAATAAGGAAATAATACCAAAACAAAAGTGGTGGTAGGGTTGCAACCAGACCAATTTGACAAAAACAAGGACAGATGACGAACTAGGTTGGGGAAACTTTCTTGTCAGTTCCTCTTTTTCCACGTCAATCCCATTGGGTGTTTATGATGCTTGCCCTGTCCTGACAATGCAGGTGGAATCGAGTCTTAGTTCCTGCAATCCTGCATACAACAAACGTTGTGCACAATACATATATATATCACAAATACATCGTGAGAGGAACTCTCAGCATAGTAGGGCACTCGCAAGCGAGTGATACCACACTGTCCCTCCCACCAAACCACACCTAGTAATCAAAATAATCCTAGTAACTCATAAACAATTTTCTTCTAATTAGTTAGGAAATATTCGTATAAGGATACTAACCATAAATCTAATTCCTATACTATATCAAAATTAATTACTACTTGACATCATAAGTATCTATACCTGCATATTACAATTACCTTACCTTCGTCACTATGCTTTCTGAAGCCGATTTCTTGTAAATCAAAGGCTACCATAGAACATTGCACATTAGTACCAATAATTCAAGTTGCATTTTAACCTCAAGATACTATATTCTGCTAAAAATCATAGAATAATTATCCACAAAACCTTACATTTTCGTTAAAACTCATAATTTTCACACAAGGAACTCCACTTTAACCATTATCGAAAACCAAAACTCACATCAATTCCAATGAAAAGTGTAAAATTTTACACCTTCACAGATTCAAGAAAACATAATTCATCACTCAACGATAACAAAATCGCAGATTCCACACACACTAGACATATTCACACACATAAAACACATCACCAAGAAACATCACACAAAACTCAGGGGTCCGTAGAGCATCCCTGACAGGAAGGATATCGGTGCATTGCGCACTACACCGAGGGTCCTATCCTTTCCCATCAGTTTCCTGCACCATTGACCCGACACCGTCCAACAGAAGAAATTCAAGTTCACAACAATGACAAAAGAAAAGTGAAACTCAAGACTCACGGGTCTAAGCGCAAGGTTACATAGTGAGCACACATAATGCCCAGTGCATGAACCTAGGCTCTGATACCAATGTTGTAACGCCCTGCCGTGTGAACCCCAAAGGACAACAACACAATAATTACAGCACAATTTTTTTTTAAACAAATAACATAACATACATATAAAACACATTAAGTCATCACATGAATTTCATTTGAATAGATTCATTAACACATACATCCCTTGGGGTACACGAAGAGTCATTACACGACTTAGATCCATACAACAACAATAAAGAATAAAAATCCAAAGATATAAAGTAAACATTATCAAATGAAGCACATACATGATAAATCATTGATAAGAACCATTTGCGTACATAAATACAACATATGCATAATTAACTTAACACATTGACTAACAATTTTCCAATAGCCACATAAGGTTTAACGTTACATTACAGTACAATGTTCTAGAGGTACAATGGTACAATAGTGTTTCCAATCATGAATGGAAACCATACAACAAGATAACATAATGCACAATATCATAACTGGTTCCAAGACTGATACAACTCTGGAGTCATCACAACAACACCAATCCGCACCACTCAATCCTCGACTGGGGACCCAATGGGGTGCTTAGCATGTTCCACCCGACCATGTGAGTCCGAAGACCCACCCCCCGTGCTAGGAGCTGACAAGAAAGAGACCTCAACCAAGAACATTCAACAGGGAACCACAAGACTTCAACATCATACAAAAGTATCATAAAACTCAAGGATTACAAGAGTCAATATACTAACTTAAAATCATAAATGCCATCACATAAATTAAAGCAATGACCAGTAAACAAGTAATCAAAGGATGATCATGAAATACTTCCAAATTAAACTGAATAAACATACTACAATTCCAAATTTCAATCAAATAATACAATAACATCATATCACAGTATCATAAGATACAAGATTGTAAATCAAATATAAATGAGATCATACAAGACCACAAAACATACTAAAGATATATTAAGGCAATAATCACATATCAATATAAATCCATATATCAACAATCTAAATCAACTCCCACAACCTACTTCCAGAGGAGCACAATAAAATAAAACACAAGGGCAACTAGGGGAGAGTGTCATCGCATAGCCTACATGGGTTCTCCTGGCCCTTCCTCCAAACAGAGGCGCCGGGCCCCATCTATGGATCTCCTGGCCCTTCCTCCTACTTGAGGCGCTGGCACCATAGGGTAGCTCATGCGGAGCCAATAACCTCTCATGAGGACGAGGTTACGACCTTGCCAACCACGGCCTTCTCAGCCTTCCATTAGTCTGTGCAAGCACTAATGAAGACGAGGCATCCTTTTTTTTTTAATCTTGTAATGATATTACTACCCAACCCTCCTAAGTTAATTATTAGGTTTTCACTTGATTACCAACTCACTCGTGGGTTCTCCTGTGCTCTTCCCCTTATGCGGGGCGCTGGCCCCCACGAGAAGCCACTCTCCCTAGAGACCCAACAACATAAAAACCAAGGAACCAAGGGATGTACCATCATAATTTGAACAAAGAATCACAACATAAAAGCATTGCGAGGCAGTACCCATCTCGCTAACAAGTACAACATCAAAGTCTCACAAGGTCTCGTACAACCCTTTCAAAAAAATAATGATACCAAAACACTTGCCACATCAAGGCACATAAAGAGAGAGAACATCAATTATCAATCATCTCAAGCCTCTGGAAGCCAAAAGAATGAAAACCCACAAACAAGGGTAAAATGAAGCAACATGAGTATTTCTCCAACACAAGGATAAAATTTCCTCAAATGTGAGAGTAGCTCAGAAAAGCCATACAAAGGGAAGATTCATCAAGACCCACCCACAAATCAGCAATGGTGTCACCTCAAATAGGGAAACGCAAAAGAAAATCAACCCTAAATTCAACAAAATCACTTAATAAAACCAAAAGCCACCAATTAGGTATTCCACGGGAGACCTCAATTTTCTCCTTGCAAGATACCTAGATAGTTGGTAAACAAATGACCTTTGATAAAATCAACAAACATGACAACAATATAATTTAATGTTTCACCAAAATAATAAAAGTGGGAAAACCGCATTCCATAAGAAACATAAACTTATCACAACCAAGCATCACATAAGGATCCCATCAATTCTATCATGAAATCAATTAATAAGACCCCCACAACTCCAAACAAACCTAGAATTCACCACGCAGGGTTAAACCAATAATAATACACTTAAATTAAAGAGGATTCCCAACTCACGCAAACTCAAGAAAATTCACAATGAAAGGGTCCATCAAAACACTCATAAATCGACACAAACCCAATGGATAAAATCCTTTTTGAAAACCAAGCAAACATAAAGGAGGACACAACCAATTGGAAACATCAAATTAACCCTTAAACATACATATACAATTCAATGCTAATTCACTAAAGACATCAACTTCAAATACAATTTATCCATTTGCTTAACAAGATATAGTTCATACAACAAAAGAAGTTCCAATACATACTTCCTCCATAATCCAACAATTGTAAGTCACCATATATGTTTTACTAAGGACTAAGAGAAATAGATCCCATTTCATGTTTTCTACAACACCATTATTCAAAATATTGACTTAATAGAAATAAACTTCCATGCCACAAGATTAGAATACGACGATGTTATAATTTGGAACATACCTTTAACTAATGGCACTAACTTAACTTGATAAAATATCACCTATAACGTTATTACCTAGCACACTCACCCTACCCCACAATTATCACAAATATCTACATAAAGATCAATTAACACTTCTACCCTTATACGACCACAACCTTGATCCCCCCATTTATATCATTAAAATTAAACTCATTTATTCCATCCTAAAAGAGGTATCATTCCTAACTAAAATACACCATAACATAAAGATAAGCGTACCTAAGATAAAACTTCATATAATGAAAAGGAGAGAGACTCATTGATCTACCTATATCCACATTCCTACATCTGAAAGGACATATAACTTTAATTCCTTATTACCTAGTTTTAGCCCCACATTTATATTGATTTATTAAGATCAGAACCTTTTATTAACGAAAGATAGATAAGTAAATTTTCCTCAAAAATAATATTATCTAATAATTAAATATAGACAACTTTTTCTTTCAACTTAGACCAATTTATTCGCTTAATAACTAATTCTCCTTCAAGGTAAAAGACTTAAAAACTAACATTACATAAATACACAAGCTTGTGAAAAAATACAACTTAAAAATCAATGCATCTGCTGACAAAGGAATCAGAGAGATTAGAACTTCCTATTATGTTTTCAAAAGTGTGCGGATGAGACAGGCTAAAAAAAGAAATCAGAGAGCTTATTTAATTTTCTACAATTTTGGCAAATCTAAAATTTGCAGCTATGACGGGCTGCCAATGATTTCAGGGAGATTATTTAATTCTGAATAATGTCTCAACTCTAAATGCTGAAGCAGTGACAGGTTGCCAGAATATCAGAAAAATAATTTAGACGCTGCAGCTGAGATGGGTCGCCAATGGTTTCAGGGAGGTTATTTAAATTTGAACACTCTCCTAAATATAAATGCTGCAGCAGTGATAGGCTGCCAACAGTATCAGGGAGATTAAATAAATTTAGATTACTAAACCATGCGAAGGAGCCCACTAAACACTGTATCCAATAACATCAATTTCTCTCAGCTTCGACTGAACGGAGGTAATTGGCAAAGGCGTGAAACATTGTGCAGACCAAGAGAATTAAATAATCTGCTCATTGGTCCTCAATTTCTTCACTTGAACAAACTGCTCAATGACAGCATCAGAGACACACGAACCAAGCTTCCTCCAAGTTGAGATGGTTACGGTTGCAAAAAAAACGTGAGAAACCATTTACTTGCGGATAACATTTAATTATGTACAAAGCCTCTACTCTAAATGCTGTACTAAGACAGGATGCCGAGCATAAAAGAAAATGAATGGTGGAATTTGAAAATTAGAAATTGGGTTCTAAACATCAAGAATAGATATCTACAGTATAAGGTTTGGTCGGAATAAAACCTCAACAAAACGTTCTCTCGAGATTTTGTCATAGCAAGATAGGAAAATTAAATGATGGGTTTTGAAGATCAACTACTAAGATTCGCAGAAAACAGAGTGGGGCTTAATCACAAACCATACATATGCACTCACATGGCCCGCAAAGGCACAGATTAATTCTAACAAGTAGAATCTTGAGCAAGATCTCTCGAGTTCAACTGTAGAACCCACTGTAATATACCCCATCGTCATGGACTATAAAGAATCACAGAGGTACAGATATAGAGGCAGTTTCTATGTTGTGGAGCAGTAAACGAAATCCAAATATATATAAAAAAAATAGCTTAAAAGAATAAAATAGCAGAGACGGGTGTATCCCAGTTAATTAGTTGTAGAACTTACCTCGTTACTGTGCTATGTCTCTTGTGCTTTTGCAGACTGAAAACCTTCATTGCAATTCCCATTGCTATTGCGGCAGGCTTCCTCCTCCCCATCTCTTACTCAGCCATTTCATTTCCAAAAACAAAAACACGATGCGAAGAGGTCTCCATGCCTCTTTGGAGCCGAATAATATTGGGATGGCACAACGAATTGGTTGATGATCTCTCTCGCATCCTCATCTATCTTTCACTTCAATGTACTTGACGCAACGAGCTGGTGGAGTTTGTCCATCAAGCGCCGCAACACCACAAATGCTACACTCCACATTCTAATGCTTGTACCTATCTAATCGCCATGGCGATGTAATACTCTTGGCTGGCCATGGATGAAGATGTTCTACACTAAAATCCTCAATTCATGAGATCTTCTTTATCGACCAAATTATAGCTCCATATTAATATGTTTTGCATTCCTCCTTCAAATGGTCTCCCACCACAACCCAACATGAGAAAGCCCCAAAGATCCAATTCTCTTTTCCTTTTTTTCTTTTCTTAAACCCTTTAAAACTTCCTCAAAACCCCTATGATGTTCATCTTTCGCCCCTTCCGGTCGACAAGCATCGCTATGATGAAATAGCCATGTAATTGGCAGCATGTTCTTACTAATCCAATAGAAGCAAAATCCAGCTATTTTAAGAAAAAAACGCCAAAGAAGATATTATGAACCCTTTCTTAAAAGCCAAACATAGTTATTATTATTACTATTATTCTCATATTCCCAACACTTCACCCACACTTCGCCAAAGAGGCTTTAGTTAAGAACAACATTTATGCATAGCAGTTACAAAACTTTACATGCGAAAATTCTATAATTAGATCTGACATAATATTGCATTTAATTTTGTTTAACTTCTATTTTATTTAATACTTCAAAACGCAAACCAAATAGATTGAATCAATCCAAATCATGCCAATCAATTAAAATCTATTGGCAATAATATTTACCCTTCACGACATCGGGATAATTACCTTAATAAATTCTTAATTATTATCGAACATCATTAAAAGAATGCTTTTTACAAAACAATTAATTAATTAATTTATTAATAATTCTTTACTTAATATTTTATAAAACTAATTTATTTAATTTTCATCTTAATTTCTAGTTTTATTTACTCAATGCTATTTTAATTAATTGGGTACAAATTCCATCAAATATTAGGTTAACTGCACAAACTAATCACACACAAAACAACAATAACGCAATTAAACACTTACACAAAATCTGGAAAGGTCACAACGGAGGGGTACTACAGGTAAAATATAATGTGGTGGAAGAAGAAGATACCGAAGAACTAGAAGATGATGTAGATGATGATTAGGATCAATAGTTAGTTGATGATGTCCCTAACAAAGATGTCGAAGAGGAGGAACTAGATCATGATGATGTAGGAGTTAATGTTCATGAAGATGATATCCGTGTGGATGATGACATTATCAAAATTGATATCGATGACAATGATGATGATATGACCAATCCTTACAATGTCAAATCTGGATCGGATGATACAGACAAAGACTTGGATGAAGAAGAAGATCAATGAAATTGAAATGTATGAGTTATGCAATTATATTATCTATTTGATATTAATTTCTTGATAGAATTATATTTGACTTATGTGGTTACATAATTAATTCATGATGTTTTTAATTTTTATGCCATTACATAATTAATTTAATGATGTACTTTTTAATGTTTGAAAGGTCAAAAAATTAAAACATTTCAATAGTGATGTTAACAACCTTGAAATTAGTGTGTTTTATGTTTCATGTGATCATAAGAGATTTAAAAGTCAATTATAGAGGTGGTTTTTTAGTGGTTGATGTGTAAAGGCCTTTAAAAGGCATAAAGTGATCATTGTAATGGTTGTTGATGGTTGAGGATTTAAAATACAAGCTCTTGACATTCAAAAATTTGTGTTTTTCTTCAAAATTTCTGTATTTTTCCTATTATGCAGCACTGTACGATCACATGCAGCCATATTTTGATGTAAAATCAATTCCAAGTTGTGAATATATGTGTTAGCTTTTATTTGAATTTTATTTGAGGGCTTAAGGTGTTGATTTGAGTTAGAAAGCTTCATTTCT
>VDFB02360767.1:0-29992 GCA_007258455.2 Sequoia sempervirens | reverse complement strand
ATCTAGGCTATTTTTCTCAAAAATAAAAATGCATACTCACTCTGGGGCAATGAAACTCATGGTTTTCCACTAGGTGAGAAGGCCAAAAAGGTGAGAAACATACACTCAGTTGGTATGTACTCACAAACACATAGGTGGCTATGGGGAAAGTCATGCCTCAGAATGGGCTTCCCGCTCAACCATATCAAAGTTATACCTCCTGATAACTTTAACAAGGTGCCACAAAGGAAAATTTCTGTTTGTGCTTCATGAGACAAGCAAAGATTCATATGCTTAGAACTCATGAACAAATAGGATGGTACCATAGGCATGCAAGTTGCGTTATGCAAGGTGGAAAAGATGTAAAATTTAAAATGAAAAAAATTAAAATGCTAAAGATGTTCAAAGGAGTCTTGTTAAGTTCATGCAAGGTCTATTACTTAGGGAACATTGTGTCTAATGTCTCCAAGAGAGGACCAATCAAAGAATAAAATATTCAAAACTTAGGGCATGTAGTGCGTTGCATCAGGCCACCAAGAGGAATGTAATATGCTAAGATAAATCATGCTTATGAAAGACATCACACCCAATGTCATCTACAAAGTGACAAACACATCGTATGAAGTGACAAGGCTGCACTAAGAACCAAGAGTGCAAATGAATAATGTCAATGTATTCCCCTCACTTTAAAGGAATTTCTACACACTATTATGTGACCAAATACTTTAAAGTAGCAAAGGAAAGATGCAAAAAGAAAAAAAAGACATGAGAGTCAACTTGGAAAACCCCTATGCCAAGTCATATGTTTCCAAGTAAGTCTATTTCATGTAAACAAAAAATAAAACAAAAGAAAGGGGAGTTTCCCCCCAGAAAGGAACACACCAAACACATAAGGGATCTATGGATTTGGGGTCAGTATGTTTGTTGCTACAATGTTTTGATTAAAGAGCTCATAACTGTCATCATTCACCATGTAACTTAGGAAATTTTCCTAAGGTTATCAGATTAAATGCAAATAAAAAAAACCCAAAGAAAAAATGAAATGCAAAGGAATCAAATGAAAACAAATGAAAATATCTCACCAAAATGTCTTCATTCTCCATGGCTGGCCTACATTATACCTTCTCAACTTGCTGCAAATATGATGTTGCCCTCAGATTTATGATAAACAATCTAATGACAATGACAATACCTAAGAAAATTTTGAAGGATTTTAAATGACAACATGCAATACTAAGCTACAATGCAACTAGTAAGCATCTAAACTATATCTAATTATGCCAAATGAGATGTAAGTATGCCTATGACAAAATGAAAATGATGCAAGATGACAAGATTGCAAGAGCATGAAGTCTAGATAGCCTGAGGTGACAAAACAAGATTGCATGAGATGACAAAATGAGACCAAAATTGCCATTTTGGGTATGTGCAAGATCATCATGGAAAAAATAGGCCCTTAAGTGGCAAAAAATTCAGAAAAATTAGAGTTAGGCAACTTGACGTAAAAATTTGAATAAGTTATCTATATTATTTCAAAAATATGTAAGAATAGAATCTATAGAAAATTGAATGTAGTTTCTAAACTACTAGGTTTATTTTTTTTTTAAATCTATTTGGTGAAAATTTGAAATTTCAATGCAGTATTACTTAAATTTCAGGGAAAAAATAAGAAGTGTCTTTCTGACCACCCTAACCACAATAAAATGATAAAAATTTTTATAAGATTTTATAAATAAGTAGAAGACTCATTTCCTGATGTGATGCATATTTTTTTGTAATTTTTTCCAAGTAAATAATTAATTATGAATTTTTATTGTAACTTTTAAAAAATATAAAAACTTGTATAAGTCTGACCACCTTAACTTGGTCAAAACTTCATGAAATTCAATTCTTTTTTTTAATCTTATAGTATGTGAAGCATAGAATGTGATGCATGTTTTTTGGATTCAAAAAATGTGATACCATTTGAAAGCTATAGATGTTTTTTAATCAGCCTATCAATCAGGACTTTAGTCGTGATTCAAATAGAAAATGAATAATAATTATTTATTAAATTAAAATTATTTAAGGATAATTTAAATTGGTGGAAATTTGAGAATATCCTTTAAAAACCCTTTTCATTTCATCAATTTTGGGTTAAATAAAAGTCGGAAGCCACATACCCTACAAATACTCATCATATCACCACTTTTTGGCCCATCATCATCTTGCACATACCCTTTTATAGAAAATGCAATTTTGAGTGAATGGCCAAGATAAAAACTTGAAAAATTCCCTAGAATCAATGGACAAGATTCAATTTGACAACCCACAATTAGGGTTAGGAAACATTAGGCCAAATTTGAAATAAATGGACATGATTGATTTTTAGAAAAACAAATCAAGGGTTGACAATGCATGTGATAAGAGATAAGATTGGTACAGAAAAAGTGGTGGCTGGAAAATAAAATAATAAATGAAAACTATTTGATTTGTGAGAAAAAATACTATTTTCAATTAAAAATTATTTTAATTCAAAAGGTGGGGACCACATGATAGTAAATAATTATTTCAAAGTATTTACTAAAAAGAGGGAAATGTCAAATAAGTTAATTATTTAATTTGAGACAGTGACCAATAATTAAATAAATTTAAAAATTTATTTAATTATAAGAAGACTTGAGAATTAGTGACGAATTAAATAAATAAACAAAATTTATTTATTTAGTAATCAGGAAGACATAAAGAATAAAGACAATTAAATAAATTAAGAAATTTATTTATTTATGGGAAGACTTTAGGCAATTAGTGACATATTAAATAAATGAATAAAATTTATTTATTTAATAATCAAGAAGAATAAAAGTCATGCATTAATTAAATAATTATGAATTTTTTAATTAATAGACGAAAGTGGACCAAGGACATAATTAAAATGTCTAAATTATGCTAGGAAGAAGAAGATGAAAAATAGAGCTTGCAGGCTTAGGTCATTTTTAAGTTTACACCCCAAAACGCATAGAACTAGAAGAATGACACAAAGAGAGAAAAAAAAAGAAAAATAAAGTTCATTTTGGGTCAACATGGAAGAGACATTTAAAAAGTGAAAGATTTTGGGTCAACATGAAGGGAGACATTTCGGCCTCAATGCCTTGGAGTTCATCCTCAAAAGGAAAAACACAAGAAAAGATAAAATTAAAAGGAAAAAAAACTGATTGGGTCAACATGAAGAGACATAGGACTCTTCAACGCTTTGGTCATCCCAAAAGGAAACACAAAACAAAAGAAAAAAAGAAAAGGTAAAAGGTATGATATATAGAAGAATATAGGTACAAATAGAAGTGTACAAAGAGAGAGAACATCAAACACACGTTACTGGGGAATATGATATGCACATACAATCTAACTAAAGAAAAGGGAAAATAAAAAAGAAAAAGAAAATTTTAAAAGGCTAGTTAAGTAAAATGCTTTTCAACCATCTAACAAGTCATCTACCTCCCAATCATGTTCAATGTATTGCAAGGGCAATTGATTGTCCAAAAGGAGAATTGCAAGTGCCGAACTAGGGGAAGTGTCAGGTTCTTCACTTGGGGTAGAAGATTTATCATTTAATCTCATGGTAGATGAAAATAAAGAGTTTAGATCATCATGCACCTCTTCATCTATTTTAGTGATCTCCTCCTCATCATCATCATCATCTAGATTAATCACAATGAGAGGACGAAGAGTAATTTCCAATGAAGGATGTATCAGGAGTTGTGGCTATTGTATCTAATCTTTTTGTTGTGATGGTTGTAACATAAATTATCTTAGGGTGAGTCAGGAGGATGGTGGTCAGGTATGTCTTATGTTAAAGGCGAAGGTTGATTTTCTTTTAGCTTTGAAGTTGTTGAGGTGTAAGAGCAGGTTGATCCACCATAGGCTTCTTTTCTTCCTGAGGAGGAGGAGTGAAAGAAACTGAAAGAGATAGGTCAATCACTTTCTCTTTGGCTTTATAAACTTGTTTAATGTGAGGAGGAATGATGGGGTTGTTTTCATAATCTCTTGGGAATTCAAACAATGAGGGTGAAGTGTTTATTGTTGGTTGCATGGAGGAAATAGTTTGAAAGTGTTGTGTAATGAGAGGGTCAGTGTAGGTGGTATGAGGTGGAAGGGAGAATGGTGATGGAGCATATTGTATGTTGGGAGAAGTGAAGGGGACACTAAGGGAGGTGAAGGTGGTGGAGGATGGAACATTCGATGCCACAAAAGAACTAGGAATGATAGTTGGAAGAATGAAAGGAATCACATGGCTAACCTGTTGCATGGTCATTGTAACTTTAGGAGTGGTATAGGTGGGTATGGATGCTATAGTTGAAGAAGGAGGAATGTGAGATCCTCCTTCACTAACCAAAATTTTTGTTGGTTGGGAAGTGGAAGGAACATGTTTGTTGTATATCTTAGCTATTCTTTTCATAAATTGTAAGCCATCGTCACTTTCAATCAAGCGATGTAGGTTTTCTATAGCAGGTATGGTAGTGGCAGAAATGTTTTCAAGACATAAATCTTGTTGTAAATGTCCAAAATCCTCATGAATACTAATGACTTTATCTTGTGAAATTTGATTAGTTTGTGTGTCAACATGCATTGTTTGTGAAGGTAAAGGTATACTAGTGGTAGTATCCATGCCTAATGCACCATTGTCCATACCAGGAGTAGGAGCTCTTGAGATCTGAAGGTCCACAATGAAAGTGCTATCATGGGAAGCCATGAGTCTAGAACTTTGTCTCACTAAAGTATTATCAATAGGGCACCAAACACTCATACAAGTACCACAAAAGATGGGGTGAATGCAAATACAAAATAGGAATAATTAAATGCTAATGATAGAAATTCTATAAATTGAAACAAGAAGGCAGTAATAGGAAATAAAAATGAAGGAAATATTGTGAAAATGCCAGAAATTGTAATGCAAAAATGTAGTTGGACTGATTTGCCTAGGGTGGCGAATGAGTCCACGTATGCAATTTTTTTGTATTTTTCAAAAAAATTATAGTGGTTTTAATGCTTTTTATATGTAAACTAAAGATGCAAATGCAAATTTTCAAATTTTTAATGATTTGATATGCAAAAATGAAATCTCTATGATTCTTTCACTAATTTGCAATTTGAGAAACCCTAAGATGCAAAAATAAAACAAAGCCTAATTTAATGTTGATACAAATGAAACCTAGGATGCAAGATGCAATTGAAATCAGAAAGAGAAGTGTTCAAAATGTAGGTTCACCAAAATGAACCATCAATTTTGAGGTGTGTTCTATCTACTTCTCTTGCACTCTTAAGGTTTTTCACCTAAAAGGAGAGAGATAGAACCCCAAAATTGAGGTGGTTCACTCAAACTAAGGAATGTATGATGTGATTACGACAAAATGAAAAGATATAAATGCAACTAGATGATGAAATTGATTGATTATTAATGAAAAACTAATGAAATATGCAATGATTGAAAACACAATGTGATATGCAGAAAATGAACTAAAAACATGAACTAATGCAAATAGAATTGAATGAGGTTTAACACAGTGCACCTGGAAGTTGAATGTTGATCTTGGAAGGTTCTAAAAATTGGCAGAAATCATTGTTGATCACCAGTGGGACCCATTCACCACTGATGGTGAATCAATCCTCCTACTAGTAAAATAACTTGAAACAAGTTTTCAGCTATCAGGATTTGGATTTTGAAAAAATAAAATTTTGCATCCTATAAGTGGGACTCATTTGAAACTGATGGTGAATTATTCCTCCTCCAAAATTCTACAAATTCAAAGGTCAATCTTGTAGGTCTAGATCTGCACTTGTCTTCTTGTTAGGTTGATGGAGTCAAATCTACAAAAAATGGGATGTAGGTTCTCTCCGACCTTGAATTAGAGTTTGGTTGACTTGAAACACTTTGATGACTTATTGACCACTTTTCAACACCTATTTCCTTGAAAAATATTTCTACAAGACCTACAAACACACATGCCAAGAGGGGAAAAATAGTTAAGGGTTAGAGTATAGGGATTTTCCTTGGTCAAATCCCACTTTGATAATCAAACCCTTGATAAAGAAAAAATGATGAATAAAAACATGAAAATGTCCTAACTCACCAAAACCTTATTGTTGAAGTTTGAAGATATGTCAATGGCTACTCCAAGATGCTTGATGATTTCTTGCTTGAATGTAATTGAATTCTTGAATAAACTAGTGAATGAATTAGTGAATGAGATGAATGCTTGGATGAATTAGATGTAAAATGGGTAGAAAAACATTTATTTATACAATCTTATACCCTAATTACCTAATAATACAACATAACAGGCCAACATAAGGTCTTTTTGAATAAAAACCTAAATTTTTTTTTTGAATTATTTTGAATTTGGAGCTAAGAGGGACTCATTTGCCACCCTTGGTGAATGGGTCCCACTCTAGGCTTGCAAGTGGGTGTTGGGAATTAAGTTTCATTTAATGTTGTTTGTTAGGTTTACATTAAAAAATACACTTAATTATGACTTGTAAGTGCATAAAGGTGTCAAATAAAGCATAAGAAAGGTGTAAATAGTGATAACAAGCCTAGAAAAGTGTTAAATCTTGATACAAGACTTTACAACACTTTAGAATAAGACCTAATAAGTGATAAAAAGGTGATTTTTAGATGAATTATAATGAGAAGAGTCTAGAAAAGTGTAGAAATGTGTTACATCACTTCACAACACCTTCACAAGACATCATAATTTGAATATTTAGGACCTAATGTGAATGCTTAAGTTACATTGCAACATTAAATCCAAGCAAAATAGATCAAGCATCACAAGAGAAAGACTGAAATAACCATGAAAATGTCAATGATCAATTTTTCTATGGTACAGACCCCCACCATTGATCAAGCAATATTGCACAGTCGCTTCAAACCTAAACTTTAGAACCTCTAGTTGGAGGTTGTAAGGTCATGAAAACCTGTGACTCACTGACATCATTCTATCAGGCTATTAGAGAGACTCCAGGATGAGTCATGCTGAAACCATTCACTCTTGCTGAAATGTATCTACTTCACATTGATCACCCCTTCACTGGGACAAAGACTGATGTTCCACAGATACTACACACTCTTGCCGATGAACCTGTTAGACTCCATCACCATTGGGTCATTGTTGGGACATGGAACATGGTTTTGTTGATGACACCCCATCACATCAATGACCTTCAATCTGCCAACACCATCATTATATCGATGGAATGGGTAGAAACCTCATGCCAATAAGCCAAAGTTCTACTGACGAGGGAGCAACGTCGGCTAAAGTGGAAGTGGATCATGATGCTCCTGCATCAGATTCTTGAGCTGATGAAGAATCATGTACCCCTACACATGTTGTCTATCATGCTATCCTTTAGTTTTGATTTCATTTTCCTCACTTTCTAGTTGTTCAGTCTCCTCGACTATTGCCTTTGAAGTTTTTTGATCTACACTTGTTGGCTTCTCTCTTTCTGTGCATACTTCCTCCTCTAATTCACTTTATTAACTCCAAATCCCCACCAATCTACACTATGGAATGCTGGAAAGCATAGTCATCAATTTTATCCTCTTCAAGTAACCCATGCATTACCTTCTACTCTAGTAATGCTACATCCACATGTTCAACATGACCCTTGGGTACAACACTGTACTCCTCTTTTTGTATACCTTCTAAAAGACATAACTCCACTGCAAGATTCTCTCTTGATTTTCCTTCCTTATTCTCTTGTATGAGGATTTATTCTTCTTTGATGCCACAGACTTGACATCCTTTTGCAACATATTTATTTCCTACAAACACAACACTACAAAAAAGATTATAAACATCACAAGCCACTAAAAAATCTTCATCACCATCCTCTCTTGGTGCAAGAAATTCCTTCTTCTCTATCAACTTGTCATAATCAGTTTTCAACATTTCATTGATTCTTCTCATTTCTTCTTTCAATAAAGTGACATCCTTGTCTTCGTCGATCTCATCATCAAATTTAGGATTCTTCAAATCCATTACCACATCCTTTTTTCCTACAACATCACAATCCTTTACTGTAAGTTGTCCTCTTTTATCTACTACTACAACATTCACATCTTCTCTCATCATCTGCAAGGTCTTATTCTCAACCTTCTCCATACTTACATTCACAACTACAAACAAATCATTACTAGATAAATCAAGAGACCAAATTGTCTCCCTAGCTACCTCCTTTACATACACATTCTCTTCCTCTTCTATAACATGTTCTTTTATTCCCAAGCTTTCCTCAAGGGAATCTAATTTCACTTCGATCCCTTTCAGCTTTGTAATCAACTTCTTTCCTCTCACCTATTCCCAATACTCTTCCCAAAATGGGATTATCACTGGTCTCCTCATGACCCATCTTGTCCTCTTATTTGAAGAAATCTTCAAGAACTTGCAAGTCCTTCTGCAATTACAAGTCCTCCTTGCAACAATTTCTCCCTCTCTATTAGGGTATCAACCTTCTGCAGTCACAAGTCCTTCCTACAACAAATCTCTTTAGGATTCAAGCCATCTATAGTTTCAAGTCTCTACTCACCTGCAACAATCTCTTCTAGAACTCAAATCCTTTGCAGTTATAATACCTCACTCACACAACTATCCTCTACCCAACAAAAATTTGGAAGAGTCTTCCTCTACCCACCTTCTCTCAGTGGAGGAACTCTACACCTTCTACCCAACTTTATCTGTTCTAGAGGATATTAGTTAAAAACCCTCTTTCATTCCTACAACAAATATTCCTATCCAAAGCTCTTTCTCTTGATCATCAACTCTAGGTCTTCTAGCTTTAACCCACACTCACAGGTCCTACTATAATTGCCTCACATTCGATACTTTGTTACAGACTTAGGACAACTAGCTATGATACCATTGACATAGTCGAGCTTGAAGGGCCTTGTCAGGCTATTTGATATCGTAGCCAACTCTCACACACACATAGAGATTGACACAACACAAGTCAACAACTCTCTTTTATTCATTTGGAACATATTACAAGATTACATCTAGAAATTCACATCTATGGGGCAATCCCCTATTACACTTCACATCACGCTTTACTCTCTGAAGCTCTTCCCTTGACGCTCTCTAGGATACTTCACCTCTACTCATGCACCATTCTTGAGACAGTTTGTTTCAGCTTTTGCCTCTCTTTGTAGGCTACCTTTCCTCACTCTCTTCTTTGAGCTCTTTCCTGTTAACTGTCAAGATGGTTCTTTAACTTTTTTTCTCTCTTTCGGGTTGGCTCTCCCTTCTTACCAACCTCTCTTCATGATGGGTATATATATCTTCTCTCTGTCATCACTAGCAAGCGTTCTCCTTCACTTCATTTTTGTCATTCTTCACTCCTATGTCGTAGTATCACCATGTAGTTACCTTGCTATTAGTAGCTTCCATTAGTCAACCAATGAATATGTATTCCACAACAATTATGTGGAATTGCATCAAATCTCACCTCGCCAAGCGTTGTGACCACATTCATTATCCACTGTTGTTGACCATTCATCTCAACCATTCATCTCAAGCTATCCCCATATCTTTCATCTCATCATCCTATCAGGGAGACCTAAAATCATCTTCTGCTGATACACCTACTTCTCATTGATGTTCACCTTATGCTCTATCCATCATTCCATCATAACATCTCTAAGACATCTTAGAATTTCTTGTTGATGACCATCAATCATGCCAATGAAAACCCATGATGCCAACACCTATCCACCTCATCACCATGGTGTCATTGCTTTGTAATCCACAACAAGGATGTGGATTACTATTCATCCAATCTCATCATGCCATATGTCTACTTTGACATATTCTGTCATCTCATACCCTAGTTGGGTCCCACTAAGACTTTGCACCGTTCAATCAACCATCCATGACCCCCACCGTTGATCAAGCAATATTGCACAATTGCTTCGAACTTGAACTTTAGAACCTCTAGTTGGAGGTTGTAAGGTTATGAAAACCCATGACTCGCTGACATCATTCTGTCGGGTTGTTAGAAAAACTCTAGGATGAGTCTTGCCGAAACCATTCACTCTTTTTGAAATGTCTTTACTTCACATCGATCACCTTGTCACTGGGACAAAGACTGATGTTCCACCGATTCTAAACACTCTCGCTGATGAACCCGTTACACTCCATCACCATCGGGTCATTGATTAGACATGGAACATGGTCCTACCAATGATACCCCGTCACATCGATGACCTTCAATCCACCAACACCATCGTTCTATCGCAAGAATGGATAGAAACCTCCTACCGATAAGCCATTTTTTTCTTGACAAGGGAGTAATGTCAACCAAAGGGGAGGTGGAGCACAATGCTCCTACATCAAACTAGCGTGAGGCTATCCAATCATGCAGCCAACTAAGATCTTTAATTTGGAAAACAACTATAGTGAGATAGCCCATGTGATGGCATTGTAATTCTATAATGTCATTTTTATTAATAAAAGAAATTGTTTTCTTCATGTTGTTGTGAAAGCCTGTGTTGTTAATATGAGTTGAGCTTGTAAGGGGAAAAGCTGAGTTTTCTCCTTCATTCGATCCCTAACCAAAATAAATACCAGACCCCATTTTGACCCTCCCAAGTACAAAGGGAACCTGAATTCTAATGAATTGTTGGATTGGGTTACTGAGATGGAGAAGTAATTCAAGTTTGAAGGTACTAAGGATGAAAAGAAGGTGAAATATGCTCACGTAGCCAACTTAGACCACACAGACATAGATTGACACAACACGGGTAAACAACTCTCTTTTATTCATTTAGAACAAATTACAGGATTGTATCCAACAATTCACATCTACAGGGCAATCCCCTATTCCACTTCACCTCTACTCATGCACCATTATGAAGACAGATTGTTTCAAATTCCACCTCTCTTTGTAGGCTACCTTGCCTTGCTCTCTTCTTTGAGCTCTGTCTTGTTAACCGCTGAGATAGTTCTTCAAATTTTTGTGCTCTCTTTTAGGTTGGCTCTCCCTTCTTACCAACCTCCCCTACCAACCTCTCTTTATGATGGGTATATATATCTTCTCTCTGTCATCACCAAAAATCCTTCTCCTTCACGTTGGCCTTGTCATTCTTCACTCCTATGTCGTAGTATCACCATGTAGTTACCTCACTATCAGTAGCTTCCAATCATCAACCAATGAATATGTATTCCATAACAACAATGTGGAATGGCATCAAATATCACCTCACCAAGTGTTGTTACCACATTTGTTATCCATTGACATTGACCATTCATCTCAACTATTCATCTCAAGCTATCCCCATATCTTTCATCTCATCATCCTATTGGGGAGACTTGAAATCATCTTCCACCAATACACCTACTTCTCATTGATGTTCACCTTACGCTCTGTCCATCATTCCATTAGAGCATTGCTAAGACATCCTCAAAGATCTCACTAATGACCATCAGTCATGTTGATGAAAACCCATGATTGCAACACTTGTCCACCTCATTGCCATGCCACTACTCTGTAATCCACAACAAGGATGTGGATTACCGTTCATCCAATCTCATCATGCCACATGTCTTCTTTGACGTCTTTTGTCATCTCATACCCTAGTTGGGTCCCACCAAGACTTTGCACCATTCAATCAACTATCCTTGACCCCCACCATTGATCAAGCAATATCACATAGTCACTTCAAACCTGAACTTTAGAACCTCTAGTCAGAGGTTGTAAGGTTATGAAAACCTGTGACTCATTGACATCATTCTATCAGGTTGTTGAAGAGACTCCAAGATGAGTCCCACCAAAACCATTCACTCTCATTGAAATGTCTTTACTTCACACTGATCGCCCCATTGCATGGACAAAGACTGATGTTCCACCAATACTACACACTCCCATCAATGAACTTGTTACACTCCATCACCATTGGATCATTGCTGGGACATGGAACATGGTCCTGCTGATGACACCTATCACATCGATGACCTTCAATCTACCAACACCATCGTTCTACCACTAGAATGGGTAGAAACCTCCTACCAATAAGCCAAGTTCTACTAACAAGGGAGCAACACCAACCAAAGGGGAGGTGAAGCACGATTCTCTTGCATCACTCTAGCCCCCAATATTCTAATTTGAATGAACTTCCCTTTAAATGAATGAGCTAAATCACAATTTGGGGAGAAGCAATTGAACTAACAAATAAAACCCTAATTCCAGGTCTAACACATGTAATGCATGAATCTAACACAAAAAAAAATAAAAAATTGTAACTTTTATGGAAAAACAAGGAGTAGATAGTGCTATACACTTGATCAAATCTTCCTTTTTTGAAGTGCTAATAGGGACTTATTCACCACCAAAGGTGAATGGAGCCTGGTATGGCTCTTTAGAGAGCTTTGAATATGAAACTAAAGCTTGTACAGTGTAGGATCTTCTACCCCTCAAACCCTAACAAGGACTCATTTGCCACTAAAGGTGAATGGGTCCTGTTAGTTCCTTCCAGAAAACTTTGAATATGATCTTTAACTTCTGGGTTTGCACTCCTTGCACTTTAAAATTCTTGTGTTTGGGTCTAGATTTGCTAATAATTTGTAAGAAAAATTTTGTGGCTTGTTGGTGGATAGGGGTTTACCTCAGTCAAACCCCTTTGTTGGTAATTAAACCTTTGATGATGAATGAAAATTTGAAACATGTAATGTGTGTACAATCCTAACCTTAAGTGTGTCTAAGATTAAGATCCCTAAGAATGTAAAGGCAATTCTATTCAATTGTGTTAGAATAGAACCTTAAAATAAAACATGAACAATGCAAGTGACCTACTATGGAGGATTTGAAATCCTCTCAATAAGCCACAAATCTAAATATACCTCTCTTTAGGCTGCAAGTAGGATGATCATAGAAGATGGAATCACTTAGGAAACAAGTCCTTAGGCTTGGATGTATGGCTTGTGCATCTCCCAACACCTAGAATCCCTCATGATTATCCATAGGAATCTATCATCAACCTTTCACTAATGCTTGATCTTTGATGCAAAATGAGCTTGAAGACTTGTAATGATACTACAAACTTCACTCTTGCTTGCTTCTTAACTATGAATGCTTGATCTCATGAATTTTTTTTTGTCTCTTAGCTTACTTGAAATGTTTTTCTAGTTGAAATTATGTAAAATAACCTTATATTTATACATAATTTGATAATTAACCCTGAGATCAAATAATTCAAGCCGACATCAGATCTAGGATTGAAAATCATTATAATCCCACCACAATTAAATTCAAAAAAGGGTGTTCTATATGAGGAAGACCCATTCACCACTAAAGGCGAATGGGTCCTAGCACAACTTCCTAGGACCATGCTTCGAGGGGATGAAATAACATCAAAAACCCATTTCAAAAATGCCAAGAAAGGGGTAGCCTATGTGGATAGAACCCATTTGCTATTAGTGGTGAATGGATCCTAGCACCATTTTTTAGGACCTCAAATTTGCCAAATTAAATGTCATGCAATATCATTAATGGGTGTCAGGATAGATCCTTGAAAAATGCAATTAAGAGGGCTTGAATTTGAATTAAATGACCAATTAAGCTCTAATTAACCATAATTAATTAATGAAACCCTAGCTAAGTGTGAAAGTGTAATACAATACTTTACAACACCCTAAATAAGGCATAAATTAAGTACATTTTAGTTAAAAGGGCCCTAGATTTAGTGTGAATGTGTAAAATACATTACAACACTAAATCAAGACATAATTAAGCTAATTTTATATTAATTATTTCCAAATTAAGTTTGAAAAAGGGTTACTTTTTTCTACACTTCAGAATTTTAAACCTAAAAGAAAAAAGGTTGTGGGATGCAATATGAACATTATGAACTTAGATGTTTAGTTTCAATCAAATAAGATAATGACTTGTTCTTCATAAATTAAGATAATTTGTCCCAACAAAAAGAAAGCCTCAAGGTGATTTTCAAAATGACTACGAGCTGAAAAACTATGTCGTACTGAGTCCTCTGTTCCGCCTAATACCGGGTCAATGGGAGTTTTTCTCATTATGGTGAGGCTCTCTGGAGCTGTGTCAAGGCCGGCCAGCCAGTGTTTGCGCTTTGGGTTGGTTCTGTGTCAAGCGCTTGGGATGCCTGTACCGGGCGCGCTCTGGTTGGTTCCGTGCTAGCTACTGGCCTGGTACTGTGTTCTGGCCGATCTCGTAAGGGTGTCGGTAATCGCTCATCTCCTGCGGCGGCACCTAGATCATTTATGAATTTTAAGCAGAGTTTTGTTGGTTTCATCCCTGTGAAAAACCCTATCACAGTGAAGATTAAGGATGAGATAGCAGAAGAAATAAATGATAGTGTTGCTGAGCTTTCTGCTCTGGGGGTGATCTGTCGGTTTAGGGGCTTTTGGCCAAGCCTTCCTCAGCTGCATTCATGGATCACCAATAAATGGGAGCCCCTCATCACTGGTAAAGTTCAAATCTTCCCTATGGCCAAAGGTTTTTTTGTTGCTAAGTTCGAAAACACTTTAGATAGAGACAAAATCTTGTATGAAAATTTCTTTTGCTGGGAGGACAAATACCATCTGATGGTTAAACCTTGGCACACCAACTTTAACCCAGCTTCTGAAACCTTCAATAAATTCCCGATTTGGGTCTGGTTGCCTAATCTCCCTCTTCACCTTTGGAGTGACTCTCTCTTGGAGGAGGTTGGGGAAGCCCTAGGTGATTTTTTAACTGTGGACAATGAATTTTATAATCTTTATCACTCTACCTTTGCCCGAATACTTGTTGAAATTGATGTCTCAAAAGGACTGCCTGCTGAGGTTCCTCTTAAAATCTTCTAGGGGGTCTTGGATCCAATCGTTGGATTATGAGGGGGTCCCTTTCCGCTGTAGAAGATGCTTCAAAACAGGACATGTTGCTGCTCAATGTGGATTTGAGAAGAAGTCTAAGACAGCTACTTGGTGGAATGGCGCTTCATAACAACATTACACAGTGGAGAAGAAATCTGATCCACTTCGGAGCTTCTCTGAGGTGGTGGCTTCTGATTCACATGCTGCTGGGGCTTTTGACTCACAGGCTGTTGGGGTTTCTGATTCACTTGCTGCTGGGGCTTTTGATTCACAGGTTGCTGGGGTTTCGTCTGCTGGGGTTTCTCCTTCCTCCGCTGGGGAAGCTACCATGATAAATCATATTGAGAATACTACTAGACCGGTTTCTGTCTCTACTGATGGTGCTTTGTTTCCCACCTCTGATTGCTCTCCGGTTATTTCCACACCTATTCAGGCGAACTCTGATGTTACCTCCCGGGTTGCGGATTTTCATCCTCAGGAAATTAATGGGCTAGCTTGGCAGGCTAAGGCAGCACAAGTTGAAGAAGGCTGGACTACTGTTACTGGAAAAAAATCTAAACCCTCTGGGCCTTCTTTCGATATGACTCTTCGCTCCAACAAATGAAACTCTAATTGTAAAACTTAATGGTGTTTGTTTGTGAGCTGGTTTTTTTGTTGACTGCAGGCTGTCTTTTCTGCAGTCTAGTTTTTTTGGCTTGTTTAAGCTGTTTGGCTTTTGGTTGTATTGGGTTCCAGATCCCATCAAAATCTGTTTTCCCCAATTTCAAAACAAAAAAAGGATGATGTAATGTAGCCTTTATGCAACTTAGATGATTAATTTCAGTCAAAAGAAGACAATGATTTGTTCTTTATAAATTAAACTAAATTATAAATACGTGTATAAATTAATTTATGAAGAACATGCCATTAAAATTACTTATATACATGATAATTTAGTTCAAATGTTTTTATATAACATAAAAACATATGCTACCACAAAGAAAATTAACAGTAAAATAATGGAAGAAATAATGTAATGATTGATCTAAAATGTGTACAATGTAATTCTTATAACGAACATTTAGAAATGATTAATTGTAGGCAATTCATTCCAGAAGTCCTTCACTTGAATAAACAATGTTATAACTTGTTCTTTCTTAAACAGTACTGTAACTGATCTGGATATATAAAATCTGCACAATGCCTATTGTGGATGAATTTATAGCAGAGACTCATCAAAGCTGTGAATTGCAGAATAAGCAACTTGTACAGATAAATATAAGTTTAATATTTCTTCATATTACAGAGAAAAAGGAGCTCTCAGCTTGTGCAATCAAACGAACAATACATTCTTAATAATAAATTTCCAAATTTACATCCCACGTCTACAAATGATACTTTCTGAGAAAACAAACATCTTCTTGTTCCTCTACACAAGTCGGTGCTATAATACTGAATTTTCCAGGTATGACGCACAAGCAGCCTGATTGAATTTCCATAGGCTGGGTTGTTCACAAAAATTTCATTGGATTCTGACGCAAATAAGCATTTTTTACGCCGAAGGCGTATCCTATTTGAAATGAACCAACCTAATTTTTACAATCTACGGCTGGCAATGCTGAAGAAGGGTTGGGAGACGATTATAATGATCTGATCCATTGAAAAATTAGTATAGAGCACGCCAAGCCATCGCCTGACAGAATTCAGGTCAAGTCGAGCCATTAAAAGAGAATGCGCCATTACTATTCTCGTGAATTGCGCTTTGCCATTTGGCTTCATTGTCGTTGGACAGTGATTATGGTCGTTGCGTGATTAATAGTTTTTATGCTATTTTTTGTTCTTTCTATTCAATTTTTTCTCTTGTTCTTGACGTCTGACACAAGGCAGGGACTTGTGGTCGGTGTTGGAGGGCAATTGTGGTGTTTGCTTCTGATGACGAGGATTATGACAATCTTGTGCTGGACATGATGGATCCTAGTCAGGCTGTGTTTCCTCGCACGCACCGCCTGTTCAAACGGGATTATATGACGTGGCATGGGCGAAGCTGTAAAGATCTTTCCACACTTGGGAGAGAGCTGAGTAAAGTAATATTTGTTGACGTGGCACTAGGGGATTGTTTTTAGACCCCAAATGTGTACTCCATTTTTGAGTTTAAAGGTGACATGAGGGACGAAACGCGTCATCATCGCTTGGGTTAACTGGTTGGGTTGAGTATATGAGTTAGACTCTGAGTAAAAAGTATTACTACAACACAGTGACTAAGAAGTCCACGTGGAAAAAGCCCCTTCAGTTGATGTCTAAAGAGGCATATGATGTGTCATGGCGGGAACGGACTAGCAAGGACGATCGTAAATATTTCTACAGCAAAATTACAAAAGAGAGGGAATGGAATATTCCCCCATACAATGCTAAATGGGCGTCTTCTTCCACATTGGAAAACTTCAAGACTTCCCTTTAATATTACCTAAGCAGTTTTCTCTTTCTCTACCCTCCCTCTTATTAAACTGTTGGGTCTCATAAAGCTGGTCATTTGCTTCAAAAAGTGCCTCTTGGACACTTTCCAAAGCAAGCTTCGTAGAGTTATCCTCAATGGTGAGCTCACTAACCTCTCCCCTTGACTGCTTAGATAAAGACAATGTTTCATCTGCAAACTTGGTAGCTAAATCCCTATCATGCATCATGTTTAAGTATGTTGTTTTAACTTCTTCCATAGAGTGCTTCATGTTGATGTTTATAGCAGTGTTGGGCGAATTCTTCCAGCCACAATATAATGGATAAATTTGATGGAGCCTATAACAGCTATCAAATTTATAGAAGACCGATATTAGTGAATAGGCACTTCATTTATTTAAATGAGTGTTTTCTCCCACATGATGGATCCTAGTTAGGTTGTGTTTCCTCGCATGCACCCCCTGTTCAAACGGGATTATATGACATGGCATGGGCGAAGCTGTAAAGATCTTTCCACGCTTGGGAGAGAGCTAAGTAAAGTAATATTTTTTGACGTGGCACCAAGGGATTGTTTTCAAACCCCGAATGTGTACTCCATTTTTGAGTTTAAAGGTGACATGAGGGACGAAACGCGTCATCATCGCTCGGGTTAACTGGTTGGGTTGAGTATATGAGCTAGACTCTGGGTAAAAAGTATTACTACAACACGGTGACTAAGAAGTCCACGTGGAAAAAGCCCCTTGAGTTGATGTCTAAAGAGGAATATGATGTGTCATGGCAGGAACAGACTAGTTCCCATTGGAAAACTTCATGACTTCCCTCTAATATTAAAAACTAGCAATCGCACATTGGTGTGCAATGGGTACGCCAAATAGGTGGGGAAGATCAATTAAGGAAAAATTTAGTCTATTTATTGTTTAATGAGGTCAATTAGTAAGTCATTTATCAAATGATTTTCGTGTAACAAAGGTCTCAATGGAGAAATGATAACTTCAAGTCAACTATGCATCCACTTATAGGGATCCAAAGATATTGAAACAAAAACTTTGGCTTAGGAAGATAATCAGGTTTCATTACCAAAGGCTCATGTTTTTTTTTGCAAAAGGGAGAGAGGGAAGTAGAGAGAGAAAGAGAGGGGGGGGAGTGTGAGTGTGTGAGAGAGAGGTAAGGATATATAGATGGAGATGGAGAGAGATATGGAGAGAAAGAGAGGGATAGATAGAGATGGAAGAGATAAATATATAGAGGAAGAGAAAGGGAGATGTAGAAAGATAAAGATATAGATGGGAAGTAATATATAGAGAGGTAGAGAAGGAAACATATAGGGGTAGAGAGAGATGGAAGAGATAAATATATAGAGAGGGAGAGATAGAAAGATAAATACATAGAGACATTAAACAAGCCGAAAATATAAGCAATTTTGTAACCATAGTGGGAGACACATATTTTCTCCAATATTTTTAGCAGTATGCACACTTTTACTATTCTGTCGGTCACCTTCACCAAACAAAAATCAAAACAGATGATTTGGATTGAAACTTGAAATACTTTATCCCCTTAAGCAACATCTTTGGTTATAAATACAACAATTTTCAATAAGAGAAGCTTAGGATTTAGATTGAGGAATAGTCTCTAGAAAAATTTACTTGCCTCCATGTGCAATGCAAGATAGATACACCTTCATCAAAGTAGTAATTGAACTAAATGAATAGCTAGAGATGTCCATAAAGATAGAAATAACATTGAAGAATGGAATCACAAACTTTTTAAATTATAGAGACTTGACATGCGATATGCCATCCTAGAGACTCATATGACACCTTCCCTTTATGAAGTATTAATACGTATTTACATTACATTAATATATAATCTTGTGACAAAAAAATAAAACAAGTCTACATCTCTCTCTTTCTCTCATCCTCTATCTTTTTTGAGTTTCTCTCTCTTTGTATATACACCTATCTCTATATAGAATTGTCTCCCCCTCTATATTTCTTTTTCCTTCTCTTGATATCTCTAGGGTGCACATTAAAATAACATATAAGTTATTAAATATAATAATTTTATATTTAGATTTAATAATTTGCATTAGAGAATATAATATATGATAATAACAATATAATTTATATAAATAATTTTATTTATATTGTATCTATTATATAATGTATTATATTTATATGATAAATATATATATATATATAATTTAATTTCTATTATATATTGTATTTTATTTATATGATAATTTAATATGTACTATACAAAAATATTAATTATAATAATTTTACATTTGTATCTAATACTTTCTATTCTAGAATATAATATATAACAATTTTAATATAATATATATAATATTATATAATAATAAGTATATGTATATTACATATAATATAGCTTTGTATCATTTAAAATATAATAATAATAACCATTTGACACATGTAAGAACACTTTTAAACTACTAAATAACTAAATAGATAGACAAAGAGATGTAGAGGTAGAGAGATAGAGCATGAGAGAGAAGTATAAGAGATACAAAGGGAATGAGAAACAAAAAGTAGAGATATTGGAAAATAAAGAGTGGGAGAGAGGGAGAGATAAATAGTGAGAGATAGATTATCTAATTCATTTTTAAAAACAATATTATATTTAAATATTGTTAAATATTATATTCTACAATACAAATTATTAGATATAATAAATAATTGATTTTTATAGTACAAACTAAATTAGCATATAGAGAATATAATAACTTTATTGACCGAGATAGCGGAAGGGACAATAAATGGAGTGTGAAAAGGGGGAGAGAGAAAAGTGAGAAAGAGAGATAGACAAAGATAAAAGGGAAAATTGAATCTCTACTTCTCCTCTCTCCTCTCTCTATCTTTGTCTCTCTCTTTATCTCTATCTATCTATCTATCTATCTATCTATCTATCTATCTATCTATCTCCATATTTCTCTCTTACTCATTTACACATTCCCTAATTCTTCTCCCTTATCTCTATCTCTATCTCTATCTCTATCTATATATCTTTCCCCTGTCTATCTCTCCCCCTCTCTCTATGTGTCTAATACTTGCTTCTCCTCTGTCTCTTTCTATCCCTCTCTCCTCCCTATCATTATCTCTCCCTCTCCTCTCCATATCCCTCTCTATTTTCATCTCCTACCCATCTTTCTCTCACTTTTCCCCTCTATATCTCCTTATTTCTATCCAGGTTTACTCTCTCCCTCTCTCCCTATGTAAACATACCATGAACCTATTGGTAAATAGGCCTAATTATCTTCGTCATTCAAAGGGTGTGTTTCAATCATGTTTGAATCCTTATAATTGAATACAATACACAAATTTATTAAAGTGATAGACCAAAAAATTTCCTTATTGACCTTCCACAACTCTTCGACATACCCATTGCACACCAAGATGCGGTTGCTAGTTTAAAATTTTATTAAGTCATAGAAAATCAAAGTGGAACCTTATGCAATCCATTTTGCAAGTCAAAATATTTCTCTTAGTTTAATAGTCTAAGTGAGTAGCAATTTAATATGTCATCTAAAGTAGAATCTTATTTTATTGGTCAATTCTTTTTTACTATTGAATTAGATGGTGTTTAAGAATGACGAACAATATACATTGAATGATGTTTAAGAATGATTGACAAAATACATTGAATTATGTTTAAGTAGGAGTTCCTAGGACTAAATAGTGAGTGAATTGGTTGTTTGTTTGGAGATTTGACTTCCAAAATAACAAAATCTTAATTGGCTATTTAAGTTTTAGAGTAAGAAAACCGAACATTAAAACAAAAATAGGTGGATATGAGGAACAAGCATTAACTTGTAATCATGTCAAGACAAAATAAACCAACATTTGAAGTTGAAGTTGAATCAAATTTTTATTTAAACAAATTTGCATGTACGTTTAAAATTTAACTATTTCTTGTAATTTTGTAAGTTTGTATGTTAATTTTGAATAATTTAATATAGGTGAACACTTATATATAGATATTATGGATCAATTTGACATTGATGATATCATCAATCCACCACCTCAACAACCTCCACCTCCACCACCCGCTGGATCAGATGAGGCTCGCTTGTGAGCACGTATCAATGAACATGTGGCATCCATTCAAAACCAAATCAATTCTATGCAAAATGAAGCATTGATTCCACCACATGTGAGACATTTTGCATTTGTGATGCAAAATTTTGTTATTGCCATTAGGACTATTGATTCTGAATTAGATAGGCATCAACGAGATAGAGAGGAGATGAGATGATTTTATGCAGATGGTCTCTCATATAAATAAATTTTAGACCTAAAAATAACAAAATCCCATCTAGCCCCTGATTTTATTGACCCTATTACTTAGTAGCCCATTCCTACCACTAAATTTAGAATATTCAATAGGTGGTGTATACATCCACAGATGAGTGCATATTTTTGGGATCAATGGTATATGGTATTTGAAAATCCACCACACGCTAATATGGACGTCCCATTATATATTTTGAGGAAACTGTATGTAGGGTTTGTTATGGGGAAAAAACCCAATTATTTTGATTTTAAATCATTTTAGGGTGTTGGTGGTAGCATTCCACAATAGAGGTTAGGGGCAAGGGTTGATCCCCAACACCCTATGCATGTGCAACCCCTTGTTACTCCTCTTGGTCCTGCCATTCCCACACCTGAGCATCAGCGTGCGGTGGTATCAACATTAGGATCCCTTAATACACTTGCGGGAGACCTTGATTAGCATGCTTCTACAATATGGCTAGGGAGCATACAAACCGCGATGATGGAGGAGCATTCTATGAAGTTTGTCCTAGTACCACTCCACGAGTTTCGACACCACATGTATGTACTAGTTGCTATCAACCATGCTATGGACTTGATCAGGCCACACCCAGTTTGGGTGGATGTGGAGATTTTGGTGGATTGTCTAGTCACCTTAGTTCATTTGTATAATTTCTTACTCCAAAGCATCACCCTAAGCACAGTGCGACATAGTTATAAATATGCATCTACATTTTGAATTTATAATAATTTAATTGAACAAATATATGAAAAAAAAATTCAATACATTTTAACAATCAAACTATTTGGTGTATAGATGAAACTAACGATGGGACAATCGGGTATGTGCAGGATCATGATGGGCCAAAAAGTGGCAATATTATGGGTATTTGTAGGGTATGTGGCTGACGACTTTTTTTTAACCCAAAATTGATGAAACGAAAAGGGTTTTTAGAGGAGATTCTTAGCTTTCCACCAATATAAATTATGCTTTAATTTGAATTTAATAAAAAATTATTATTCATTTTCTATTAGAATTATGACTAAAGTCTAGATCGATAGGCTGATTGAAAAACATCTATAACTTTCAAACAATATCACATTTTTTGAATCCAAAACATGTGTCACATTCTATACTTCAGATTCTATAGGATTAAAAAAATAAAAAATAAATTTCATGAAGTTTTGACCAAGTTAAGGTGGTTAGACATACACATTTTTTTAATTTTTTTAAAGTTGTAATAAAAAATTCATAATTAATTATTTACTTGGAAAAAAATTACAAAAAAATATGCATCACATCCAGAAAAGAGTCCTCTACTTATATATAAAATCTTATAAAAAAATATTATCATTTTATTATTGTTAGGGTGGTCAGAGAGACACCCACTTCTTATTTTTCCACTGAAATTTAAATGCTAGGGCATTGAAATTTCAAATTTTCATAAATGAATTTTATTTATTTTAAATAAAACCTAGTACTTTAAGAAACTAAATTCAATTTTCTACATATTCTATTCTTACATATTTTTGAAATAATATGGATAACTTGTTCAAATTTTTCGATCAAGTTGCCTAACACTGATTTTCTGAGATTTTTGCCCTTGAGACTGTTTTTTCCATGATGATCTGCATACCCAATCATGCATCATGAGTGCATCGTTGACACCGGGTCCTAGTTGGCAACCCTTATGGGGTATTTTGATTTCAAATTTGTATATTATATATGAAATAATTTTTAACTTGACTTTTAAATTTATAATTCAATCATGAACATATGTTTTAAATATTTATGTTGGTTTAGGGGAGTCAATGTAATGTCCCCTTCTAGTTGACATTGATATATCAGCAAGATTAGCCTATTAAGGGCTTTCGTAGGCTAATGAGGCATGGTGAGAGAGTCAGTCGGAAGTCATTTGGTGATTACTTAGCTCAGTATTTGTTTGGAGTAAGGTTTTCCATCATATTTCATCATTATTTCTATTTATGGAAACCTTATTTTATAATTTGATGTTGAGATGCACTTTATTAATAATATAATATTTTAAACTATAAATAAATAATATATTGGAATCTTCTAGAAGTCAAAAAAGAAAAAAAGAAAAAATTATTTTCTTGAGGCCGACCTCTAGAGGTAATGCATAAATAGACCTTGAGGTCTCACTATTGAGCATGGAGATTTGATGTTGATGATTGATGATTTCTTCTTGAGCATTTGTGGAGCCAAGTGGTCTGCAGATAATCAATTTGTCTTTGGGAATGAAAACTCCCATTGATAGCATAACTGAGGGAGTGAAATATCTCTTGAAGGGTTGCAGATTGGAGGTGATATTTCAGTCACTTCATTGGGAATAATTAGTGGTCAAGGGTCAATTTTGGAAGCAAGTTTAGTGGAGAAATATAGAGTCACTTTTTAGTTGAGAGGTCTTCTTATTTTGATGTATTTTGGAGGAGATCAAATTAGTGAAAGATTCAGATTTTTCCATATTAGCATAACTGAAGATCATGACAGCATTCAAGGGCTGCGACTTTGCATGAGGAGCCTCCAATAAATTTCGATTTCACTCAAGGAGGGTGGCGCATGGTTTGAGGAGGAGGGACGACCCTTTGGAAGGTGATTTGAAGTGCTCAAAGGTTCCAAATTATTTTATATCTGCCATTTCATCTGCAATAGGGGCGACTAGTCTAGGGTTCGATCTGCACACAAGGAGGCATATTATGATATGATATTGATTGCTTCTTCAACAACGTGATAGGCGACTTCATTTCTAGCGAATTAGGGCAAATTGTGATTAGTTTGAGCAAGGCTCATTATAGTCAATCAACTTCCACATTGATTCCACCTGAGGGGTTGTTGAGCACTCCTCCACTATCAAGCCTAGCAGATCAGGGGCAAGTACATTTATATTGTAAATTATTTTTAACTTACATTACTATAGTTACAATTATGAATTTTGAATTCACTATATATCAAATGTGCGTATTATAAGTGTTAAATGTCTATATATGTACATTTCTAGGTTGATATGACAATGAGAATGGGCATTAGACAAACATTAGATGTTGTAGCTACTCATGAGGCTTCTGAATTTCAGCTTGTTTAAAAAAGTTTCTACATAAAATGTGCAAACTTGAATATATATATTTTTAACCTAATTCAAGTATACATGGTTTAAATTTGATCTTGGACTTTGTTAGTGCAACTTTCTTCCATGACTCAGTCATAGTTACACCTCAAGGAGGACATGCAGAGTAGGCTCTAGATATCATGGTAATTTAAATTTTTGATTATATTTAAAGTCAATTACAAATTATATATTTTGAATAACTTTAATTAAATTTAAAATTGAATATATATATATAGCATATATATATGTGTGTATATATATATATATTCAATTTTAAATTTAATTAAAGTTATTCAGAATATAAATATATATATATATATTCAATTTTAAATTTAATTAAAGTTATTCAGAATATAAATATATATATATATATATATGAGCTCATACATGTTAAATTATTTTTCTTTTATAGCATGAGACACATCTTGTAGTTGAGCATGTACAAATAGGTCTTGGAGTAGAGGGTGCACAACTTGTTATGATACAATTTAAATATGATAAATTATTAATTAAATTGAATTAAATCATTTTTAATTGTAGACTTACATCTAATTTCAACTTTCTTTTTCTTGTATATGTAGATTGATTCAGGGAATTTAAGGTTGGTCCAGCTGCACTAGAGCATCCACATCATCCAGAGCTAGATATTATGGTAATTTAATTTTATGATGAATTATAAATTAAATTGTCATTAAATCAATTTTAATCATCTTACATTTTATTGCATCTTTGTCTTGTATAGAGTGTTTCAGGCCATCCGCGTAGTTTGCATGGTTTGAAGAGGTCTCTTGATTATAGAGACAACACATGAGCTAAACATGATTTTATGTGTTATATTTGATTATTTCATGGACTACATATTTGGTTTCTCATGGACTTAACATATTGTTTCATGGACTTTATTTCATGGGTTGTACTCTGCTGGACTTTATTTCATGGGTCAAGTACTTTGTTGGACAAGTTATTTCATGGGTTGTACTATGATGGACTTTATTTCATACACTTAATATATTATAAATAATGGAATTTATTATTGTTTAATTTTAATTTACACATGTACATTTATGCATTTATTGTAAAATTTTAATATGTAATTGATAGGGCATATTTGTACTTTTCAAAAGATTCATAGCCAAGATATTAATATAGGACACTAGATGTGAAATTAAATATAAATATGAAATTAAAGTTGAAATTAATAGGACATTTTAATATTTGTACTTTACAAATTTAGTGATCTCCATACATGATATACATTCAATAATTACAAATTTAGTGATCCATACATGATATACAAATTTAATTCACATCCTAATAGGATTTCTTAAGGGGTCCTAATACATAGGTTAGATCTAATAAAATAAGAAAATAAATCATAATCTACAAACAAAAGCAACCCGTTTATACACCACAAAGGATGAACTTTTAAGAAATAAACAATACCATACAAGATTAGAGAACAAAAGCATTAATAAATTCTATAAATTAAACATAAATACCAATCAAAATGCAATGAGGTTTTCCAAAAAAATTGTTCTATAAGTATACACCATATTTCCTAGTTCTTTTACAACATAAAATTAAAGAGCTTAATTATCCAAAAATAGGCTAAAGTTTTGAAATTAAATCATGTACTCCCATATTTACAAATCATGCAAAGTTCTAGAGAAAACTTAAGAACATAAAAGTCCTCTTGATCTCATTTTCCACAAAAAAACATTAATTTATAAGTTGTCAAAACAAATAATAGCATCCATCAAAAATACTACAACCTTCTTCCTCTACATCCACCCTTTCTTCTGGTATTGTCTATTGGAATGGAAGTCACATCCTCTATCAAAAGAGACAACTAAGTTAATCAACAAGTTTCCATGTAATTGAAAACATCCTAAACCAAATGATTTCAAAATACAAATCAAATAATAGCAAACATCTTCACCTACTTAAGGGGATGAAATTCTTCAAAGTACATGTATCATATTTAATTACAATTGATATAATTAAATTAGAATTTAGGATGACTCATCATAACAATCACATTTTATACAATTTAAATAGTGTCAATTTTTATTTAATTCATGTCATAATAGGATTTCTTAAGGTGTCCTAATAGGATGTCTTAAGGGGTCCTAATACGATGTCTTAAGGGGATCAAAGAAGTAATATACATGTTGTTTAGTGATTATAAAATCAAATTTAAATTTTCAAAGTAGGGTGACTCATCATAAAAAATTATATAATTAAGTATATAATATACAGGATACGTCATAATAGGACATCTTAAGGGGATGAAATACTTCAAAGTACATGTCTCATATTTAATCGCAGTTGATATAATTGATTTAACAATAATTTATACATGATATTTAGTGATTATACAATCAAATATAAAGTTTCAAAGTACGAAAACATGCACATTTAACAAACAAAATAAATATAGAATATTGATTTTGATACATAAAAACTTACATAGAGTATAATTGTGTATGTACATGTTTTTGTAATTTGTACAAAATGTTTAATTGTGTAAGTATGTATGTACATATATGTCAACTCAAAACAATGTTTACAAAATTTATCTATGCCTGTTGAATAGTCTAGATAACTAAGAGGGGGCGTGAATTAGTTATCATAAAACAATTTTCTTTTCTTTAATTAATCTGAAGCAAACTTATATATATAAAAAAAAAGAATCAAATAGATATAATCATGAATGCACATAACAACACCATGCACAATGAACACTAAAATTTATGCGGAAACCCAAGAAGGGAAAAACCACGAAGAATGCTAATTCTCAATTATAGAACACTGATTAAGGTGATTTTTACAAAGGGCTCACTATCGGTGGGCTCACTGCCCAGCTATTATAGCTAAAGATAAAAAGGATCACTGCCAAAAGAGAACGACTCATTGTCAGTGGACTCATTGCCCAATTAATACAACTGATTACAAAATAGTCTCATTGAAAAAAGTGAATTGATGAAGTTGCATCTACATATGCATGAATTCAGTTCCAGTTAAGAGCACAATATTTGTCTGCAAC
The DNA here is from genome assembly GCA_007258455.2 of Sequoia sempervirens. Classification (NCBI taxonomy): domain Eukaryota; kingdom Viridiplantae; phylum Streptophyta; class Pinopsida; order Cupressales; family Cupressaceae; genus Sequoia; species Sequoia sempervirens. The sequence goes on along the minus strand of VDFB02360767.1, from coordinate 2,268 downwards.
AGATCTGGTCAAGAATCTTTTATACATCTTCCTCACACAACCTTTGCAAATTAGATTACTTCTTCCTTAGCACCCTTGTATCTTCTTGCACACACCATACTCCACACTCCTTGTTTCATCAAACAAAAATATATTTTACTTATACCATTCCATGATTTCATAATCTCCTAGGTCAACCAGACACAATGTCTTCATAGTCTTCTAAGTCAACCAAACACCATTTGAATTTAGATCACCACAAAACATGTTGACATGAAGAACAACCTTGAAATATTTAATAAGGCCTTGCATGCTAGCATCAGACCCAAAAGATAGGTTGCACATAAAGATCTTCTTTCCACATTACCAAGGGACCCATAAATAGGTCATACATAAGATAGGTTCATTACATAACATAATTATCAAAAGATAGCAAAATTTGAACTACATGAAATATATTTATGAGCCGATGGGAATGCCACAACCAAGAAAAAATCTTGATTATCATTAATTTTAGTATCAATCGGAGAGACATGATTTGACATACCAAAACTTGTAACATGCTACATGAATGTCTGGATAACAAGGCTACCCGGAGTAAGCTTTGAGCATAGTAACCAACATCAAAAGATTAGACTTCATTATTCTACATTGAATATCTTCCAGGAATGTCCTAAAAAGTACTGCCATATCCGGATCAAAGATAACATCCACACTACACAACATCAAAGAATATGATAGGATAAATCATTTGTGTATATCATCTGGAGCTCAACCTTCTAGGTCCAGGTTTTGACATCAATGATAACAATGCTAAATCATCTCAACAACTTCTCAAAAATTCCATCGCAAGAACATATGAAACTTGTGCTTGGAATGTAGTAGGTATTCACGCCACCTAATATCAAAATGGTAAAAGCAATATCAATGAAATCATCAAAACATACATATTTTAATTTATATAAAACTATCTATATGTACACAACTCAAGTACTTGTATTTAAAAGTATTCCACACATGTGAGTAGGTTGAATCTACATCACTCTCCTTTTTGTTTCAAAGTATGAGATCAATGTGATGATGGCTTAAGGATACAAAAATGGATAATAATCAATTTTAACTATTAATGTACAAGCAATATCAATATACAATCAAAACATGTATTTAAATATAATTTAACTAATAATTTTACCTATTTCTACCAAGTATTCCATGTTGTCTAGGTTGAATCTACATGGAATCTCCTTTTTGTGATAATGGCTTAAGGATCTATAAAAGGACAATTTAAATCAATTTCAACTAATAACACACTTGAGAAATATCAAAGCATGTATTTAATCTATTTAAAAGGGAAATATAAAACTAAAACTGTATTTACCTGTATTTACTTATTCCATTGTACCATCTGCATCCTCTCTTTTTTGTAATGCATCTATTATTGTCTCATGCTTTTCCATAGAAATTATCCATAACTCTTTATTTGTAGGTCTTCCATGATACTGATCTAGTTTTATAGTTGTTGTCACCACCAAATGTGAATAGTGTATATAATCTTTTTATGTGTTTCATAATCTTCAAATATAGGTAGACCATTCTTCCTTATCAAGTATTTTTGTAGCCAAGTTCCAACAACTACTATCGATCCTATTGGAAAACATGATAACCATCATCAAATAAGTTCTCAAAATTTTCTTAAGGGGATCAAAGACTTGTTCTAAAAAATTTCTTAAGGTGATCAAAAACTTGTTATCGAAATTTGCTTAAGGGGATCTCTTAAAGGGATCACAGTACCTGTTGGATAATGATAGCCATCATCATCTTATCAAGGTGCTATTAACTTATGTTTAGTCTCCACATAACGAGCCAACCAATATTTCATTTCCTCTTCATTCCCCTCAGGTGCAACAACATACACATACATCCTGCAAACAAAATATGATTTAATAACTTGCGCATATCCATATAAATAATTTAGTATTACAAAATAATTTAATAAAGTGAAATAAAATTAAATAAATTGAATTAAATTACCTTCTTGTACAAGGTTTGAAACATGGTCGTAGTCTTTAGATGCAAACACTTGATCATTTTCTTCAATAGTTTTTTCATATTGATCGTGTGCTTGTGCAGGTGTCAACAATCTTTGCTCCCACTCTTCAAAGCATCCTGTATTTTCACATGATTCCCAATCTCCTAAGATACAAAATTGACAAAAACATGGAAGCTCCCTTGTCTAGATAGTCCATGTGCTTGTTTTCGAACTCTTAAATGAATGCTATTGAGTAGTTC
>VDFB02360765.1:0-12414 GCA_007258455.2 Sequoia sempervirens | reverse complement strand
TTCAATTCTCCAGATTGAATCCCAGCCTCTTATCCTGTATCCCTATGCAAATGTGTTGCCGTGAAAGCTATAAATACAGCTCTTTGGCTACAGGAAAGGGGATCCCAAGTTGTGGAATCTTACTCTACAGGTTTTCCAAGCATCCAAGCAATCAAGCAAATAGAAGCATTCATCCAGCATCCATCAAGCATTCATCAAGCATTTTAATTCATCAATTATGGCTGTTTACAGTAGTTTCTTTCTTAGAAGCTTTGCTGTAGAATCATCTTAGTTACATTTAGGAATCATAATAGTTTAATTCTAATTCTCTAAGTGTCATTTTAGCAATCAATTAGCTTCTAAAATCTGAGAGCAAGTTGATTAAAGAAATCTTTAGAGTTAGAGAGCAATAGGACAGATTTCTGAAAATTTCTAGTTTAAATTAGTTTAAATTTCTTAAATCTTAGATGCAATGTCTTATTTAGAGGTGTAGAATCATGTTTAGATTGTTTAACTCATTCCTACGCTTACACCAACTACTAGGTTTTTGCATGTGACATCTTTAATATCTTCATGACCGTGGCTTTTAAATAGATCTCAGTCTTTGCTTTAATCATTTTCATGGTAACCCTTGAGTTCCATAATCCACCTTCAATCTCTTCTAAGAACGTTGTCTTAAGCTAGACTGCATAGTATGCGTATAAAGCAAGTCCTTCATACCTTCCATTGTTCCAAACCACCACTCACTGCCTTGCTTAAATGTTGCCTCCATAAGCACAATAGCATGTTTTAAAAATCATGGTTGCTAATGATTGACCATTAAGGTCACCACTTTCTATCATGAAGATACAATGAGATTTTTGTCTTCAAACCTCACATGCTATGGAAAAATAACATTGTGATTTTTGTTGTGTATGATTCAATCTTCTCTTGCACATTTACTTTGCTAACTTCCTTTTAAGACTAGGTATTGCACCCTTAGCTACAATCTCAAACAGTTTCACCTAATTATCACTTCAAGATTTCTTTTCATGGCATCCTCTAAAATCAAACTATGCCCCATAGACTACCTACTTACTACAGGGACTCCATTGTTTCATGATATTTTAGTTCTAAGATCCTTCAACCTGTATTGACACTACTTGGCAGTCCACAAGGTATTATTCACTATTCTTCCATCAATGGTGAGTCTCAAACACCGCCAAACATGCAATCCACTACCTCCATTATACAATATTAATGGCTAAGAAGAAACATTAAACCTATGATTACCACTGTTACTTCATTTGGACAGCCATTCCCTGATTGCATTTTCCTTGTCTAACACTACTAAAAGCATTTGAAAAACCCTTAAGGTCAGCAAGGGGGTAAAGAAACTCACTGTTAAAATCTCCACTTTACTATGCAAGGTTTGAGCTTTATTATCTTGTCACCGCTCAGCCTCTTTTTGACTATCACATCTCAAGTGACTGCCATTCTTCTTACCCTAGATTGCATTTACAAATGTCACTAAGCTACATAGTGTGCTTGTTATCGCTACAATCTTTTGTGGGATTGCAAGCATTTTTTTACCTACAATGTTCTTGACCTTCTCGTATTGCAACCTCACTAATCCGCCATAGTTATTGTTTATGTTTCTACATAGGCCTAGGGTTTGTACCCTAATCATGCTCTTACCAATTCTTTTGTTTTTTTCTATTAGGGCTCTCTCAATGTTGAGGACCCTAGGGATAAGCTCGTCATAAGAAGTGACATTACTGCATTTTGCACTAAAAGGATAACCAGATTGACATTAGCAATGATGATTCCGACTTGTTGCTCCTTAGGAATGGGTCACTTGCTCTTACTAGCTCCTCGCTACCTCCAGTCGAGCAGGAATTTTGTGATCAGTCTAATATTCTGATTTTAGAGTCTTAACGGTTGGAAATCATAGTAAAATCATAATTTTAATAAGTTTTGAAATTAGTATTGTAAAAGTGTTTTTTGGGGTCATTAACTCCATATTATCTTCTCTTTTACAGGGGTGGTTGCATGCCAATTTTTTTGGGTGTAAAATATCAAAATTATTAGATGTTACCTATCTATGAATAAAAATTATTGGAGTGTGAGTTCGATATTTTTTGAAGATCTAAAATACCGGGCTTGGTAAAGAAAAAATCATGTCGATAACATTAGTCTAGGAACAAAAAAATGAAGAGACACTTGATAGATTGTGGGCTAGATTGAAAAGAAAGGGTGATAGAAAATGTTATTGTCCTTGCAATAATTGCAAGGGCTTAAAGACGAGATGACTTTTAATCACAGTAGCTAAGAAATATTGTAGTCAGCATGGTCACGTTGAAGGGAGGCATGATTATCGTCCATTGGTAAGTTTTTCATTATATGTGTTTATATTGATTGAATTTGTAAATTTTTATATTGTTTTAACAATATATATATATAATCACTTGATCATGATCATGGTTTATTTATGTCTATCATTATTATAAAGGTGGGGCACCCTAGGGAAGATGATATGGATTATCACGGCCTGGAGAATGTGGTTTTGCAAGTGGATGAACATGGAGTTGTGCATGTCAAAGATGAAGTTAATGATCCTATGGAAGAAGATGATCATGCGCCAGAAAACACAGTTGAAGATGATGGTATGAATACATTGATCCATGCCACATTTAGTGGCAAAGCTGATCATGATGATCAAGATGACTTTGATGATGTTCATGATTTACATGTAATTGACAAGGCATATGAGCCCCTTTATGAAGGCTCTGAAACAACTCTTCTCTCTGTTGTATTGTTGATGTTGAACTTGAAGGTTATGAATGGTTTATCAAACATAGGAATCTCACAAATGTTAAGGTATGTCATATATGTCATCTTTTTCATCTATTTTAATTGTTGTTAGTTCATCACTAGTAAATAAAGGATGAAATATGTACCATCAATATTCTTTATATGAACAAATTATTTTTTGTTGTAGATTGATTGGTGAATTTTTGTTACAACCATCAAATATTTTACCTCGCTTATACCAAGATTTATGTGCCATTATGAAAGATATCAGAATGGAGTATCAAGCAATAGATACATGTCCCAATGATCATATTATATATCATAAACAACAGGAATTTGCAATAGAATGCCCAAAATGTTATATCAGTAGATATCGAACATATCAACTAACAAAAAAGGTGCCTCACAAGGTTCTTCTTCAAGTATTCCCATTATTCCATCGATGCAATGATTATTTAGGTGCAAAAGCTTAGTGCAATTGATGGATTACCATGCAATGTAATAGAAGTGGAGATGACATTCTTTGAATGCCTCGCAGATGATTCTCGTGATTTAGGACATGGAGGAAAAATGGGCTACACTTTAAAGAAGAACTCCTCAGAATCTCGTAGCTTTCATTGGGAGCGGACGGTGTCAATCCATTTGGAGAGCTGAGATCTATTTACTCAGTGTGGCCTATTTTTGTTATCAACAATAACATTCCTCCATGAATGTCAATAAAGAGGGAGCACCTAATGTTGTCAATGATTGTTCCAGGTATTTGTTTACATCAATTTTCTTTAACGTAGTAGCATCTCATTTGTCTTATTTGTTGTATAATGACATATTTTTTTCATCCAATAGTCATGTACATTAATTTATATATATTGCAGTAAAATGGTTATAATAATTATGTAATGTTTATGTTCATTCAACTAGGTAAGTACCAAGTTAAAGATATGAATTTATATATCGAGCCTCTTATCGATGAGTTACTAAAGTTATGGAATGGCGTCACTATGTATGATGTCTCTAGACCAATAGGACAAAGACAATTTCAATTCCATGCAATGCTTGTATGTACAATTCATGATGCCCTGTACTAACACACATTTTTGTGGCATGTTATGTCGCCTTGAATACAGTGCAATTTTAACAATATTTAATTTGATGAAGTAGATATCATGAATGTTTTAAAATAATCTATTCATTATATCTAATTATAAAAATTGACATATTTAATCCAATTATATCATCTTGCAGGTCTTCAAACAAAGGGAAAATTTGCATGTCCAATTTGTGGTCCAAAGATGAAATCTCGTCATTCAACAAGTTTAGGAAAGTAGGTGTTTGATGAGTATAGGCACTTCCTCCATAGAAATCATAAGTATCGAACTACTGAAAAACATCTTTTCAATGGAAAAGAGGAGACTACATCAAAACCACGAAGAATGTCACCTCGCCTATGGAAGTTGGAATATAATAGAATTAATCGTCAAGGTTATACATCAGATCAAATTGTTTATCTATCATATATGATATGTTTTGAATTTATATTTTTATATTGTGTTGTGTTTACTCATGTTGTAATTGACAATGATTGTCTTTGTTAATTTGTTTAACTTATATGCTTCATGAAGGTCACACGGTCACCTTCCACGGTGGATCAAAGTTATCCGCAAGGAATTTTAGTAGGAAGCCGCCCTTACTATGAGCAGCTACAAATTGTGCATTTGTTTGATACAATGCATATTGGAAAGAATATAACATAAACGTTATGGAAAATATTCGATGGAAGGCATGACAAAGAAAAAATTGTCAAAATTTGTAGTGACATTCAGGAAGCCAATCATGCAATGAAAAATGTCATTGAATTGAATAGTGATGGAGACCAAATTAATATAAGTTCCCTTCCTTGGTTATTAACAGAGCAGCAAAACAATGCTATAAAAGAAGTTATACAAAAAATTTGATTTCCCACAGGATTTGCTGCGAACATAAACAATATAATAACAAAGAAAGGTGAATTTGGATCAGGGATGAAAATGCATGATTGGCATACCTTCATTAAGGTAATTATTCTGGTATATTATATACACTTATATAATGCATGTACTTTTTAGTGTATTTTTTTTACTACTTTTTAAAAAATAATGAAAAGATCATTTTATAATTGTTGCAGTACGTTCTACCTCTATCTCTCCCACATACAACTTTGACAACAATTCTAAAGCAAGTTTATATACAGTAGATCTTGGAAAATACATGAGGTAAGTAGCAAGATTTGCTTTAATCTTACGGTACATGACCCTATACTTCCTACCTTGTTTTATTCTGTTATGTAATATATGGTATATTTTTGTTAAATATCGTTAATATATTTTTGCCTTGAATCACTCTTGTAGATGGCTATCATCTAAAGAAATCCATAAAGAAGATATAAATTATTGGAAGAGAAAAATTCCCTCATCCACGTGTGAATGCAAAGTGTCTACCTTCAACATTTTCTAGCCTACCTGAGAACACTACCTCATGGCCAATTGGGTTGAGGAGATTGAATTGTGTGAACCCATACACACAAGGTCAAATGGATGGTTGAGAGGCACTTGAAATTTTTGAAGGCTTTGGTTAGACAAAGAGCACATCCTGAGGGTTATATGGTGGAGGGATATATGGTATACCAGACCATGGTGTACATTAGTGAATATCTTCCTAAGTTTGTAGCAAAGATCCATTTAAATCGCATTTGGGATCCCAACTCCATTAACAAATTCGAAGGGGAGTACCTGTTGGGGAAAGGTAGATTGAGGAAAGTGAGAGGTAATTATAAGATGGTCATGGAGATTAATTGGAATGCATTTTACATATGGTTTTTATGCATATTGTACTTATTTAATTTTTAATCTTCAATATACATCAATTATAAATTAAGGTTGTATACTGTGGTATTTAAATAATTATACGTCGTTTGTGAATTTCAATTTTTTTTGGTACAATTGGTCGAGAGTGGGATGCACTACATTTGTATGTCACCAAAAATCTTGATTGGATGATGGTATGGATTGAACAATGTTAATAATCCGCCACGCGATTAACATGGGAAGGTGTATTTCATTGGTTAAAGAAGCTCATCGCGGATGGAGAGATTCCAATGTTACACAAAGGGAAATCGACGAATATTGGCGTGGTTTTAAGATGGGAAACAGTACATATAAATATATATTAATCACCCATATTATTTAACATTTTCAAGTATTGATGTATATATATCTTGGAGATTTTTTCTTTGCATACATTCGCCAAGAATAAATATGTTTATCGACTAACCATATTGCACAATTTTTACATGTTTGACATATTGCGGGTGAAACACCAAGGCTATGTGGTAGCTGCTAAATTTGAATCAAATGTTGGATGACATGAAGAAAACTTGTGATTCTGGTATAACTGCAGTCTTTCATTTGACTAATGTTTCATCTAGAAGTGACATACATCCAAAAGTCTCAGAAAATTGATACTATAGGATTTTGGATGATATATTTGAGTGTGACTTTAAGTCCTTCAGATTAATTTTGTTTGTCATCCTATGGTATAGGCTACGATTGAATGAAAATGATCCTGAGAGAACTGTTATTGAACATGATAATAGATTTACCATGGTTAATACAAGGTTGATCGAGTGAGCTGGAAATGAGCCCTATGTTCTTCCAAGCCAATGTGAGTAGGCATTTTACTCAGAGGTTCTAGGTAAACCGGGTTGGTCATTTGTTGTTAGACATGATCCAAGAGGAATGCCAGTAAAGTATAATGTGGTGGAAGAAGAAGATACCGAAGAACTAGAGACGACAGATGATGATCGTGGATCAATCTGCTAGTTGATGATGTCCCCGATTTAAAGATGTCTTAAGAGGAGGAACCAGATGATGTGATGATGCAGGAGTTTAGCTTAAGTTCGTTTAAAGATGACATCCGCAGGGATGATGACATTATCAAACTGATATCGATGACGATGATGATGATATGACCAATCCTTACAATGTTGAATATGGATCGGATGATACAGAAAAAGAGTTGGATGAAGAAGAAGATCAACGACATTGAAATGTATAAGTTATGCGATTATATTATCTATTTGATATTAATTTCTTGATAGAATTATATTTGACTTATGTGGTTACATAATTAATTCATGATGTTTTTAATTTTTATGCCATTACATAATTAATTTAATGATGTACTTTTTAATGCTTGAAAGGTCAAAAAATTAAAACATTTCAATAGTGATGTTAATAACCTTGAAATTAGTGTGTTTTATGTTTCATGTGATCATAAAAGATTAAAAAGTCAGTTGTAGAGGTGGTTGTTCAGTGGTTGACGTGTATGTTGGTTCTTTTTACAATGTAACCAGGTTTGTCTTCTAATATACCTATGGAATTTCCAATTCCAATTGAAGGCAGCTCGAAGGACCTGGACCAACTAACGAGGACTTTAAAAACCTTGTGTTAGCTCTCAAAAACATAGGTAAGAATACCTCAAGAGGTTTCCAATCTCTTGAAATGTTTTAGGGTAACAAACAAAGCCAAATGGTTTAAGCTTTCTACTCTTTAGGTGCTGCTAGACCTAGGCGAGTGTACCTATGTGAATTGGGCAGACTTGACTTTTGATCTTCTCTCTTGCAGTGATTTTTCCACAATGGCAGATGGAAGTGGAAAAATGAAATAAAATTTGGTATAGATTGTATAGAAATATTCAAAACTAAATCATAATATGCTCAGTTAACAGATGTAAAGAAAAATGAATGAATCTTAATGATGAAAATGCAGAGACTAGTGCCTTATTGGGTATGCGGAGTCAAGAGAAATTTGAAACAAGTACTTCATTCTAGTAGACATTCAAGTTGTTTAGCATTTGATTTAGTTTATAACTTGTATAAACATGCAAGGTTATGATTACCGAGTTCTTCTTAGTGATCCAATTAACATTCTCTAATTACTACGATCCATTTAAAGGGTTTAATCTTTACAGGAAAGAACCAATCAATTGACCATATAGATGCAGCAAATGTGCACTAACAAACCGAATGTAAACTTGTTACACCAATTTAAATAACCAGAAAACACCATATTGGAGACAACTTTAATAATACTTTCAACAAACACCATAAACAACTGCACCATATTATTAGATTTCAATTGATATCTCCATGATTCGAAACATGCAGCATAGTGTCATATTGGAAAAACATTGTATTACACTCTATATTTTCTATCCTCTAACCTATTCTACTTATCGCTCCTTCATTTCATTTTCAAAATGGATATTTATACATTGAGAATACGAAAGGACGCGTCCTTTCAGAAATTGAAATGTCACATGTTTACAAAACAAAAGATTAAAGGATAATTAAGCTCTATTAAGCCACAAGTGATTTTTAGCAAGATCCAAATAATCCTGTCGCTCGTATGTATCCGCATCTCCAACTACATTCTGAATCATGATTTCCATCTTTATCATCTTCTCATTCTGCTCGCTCACTTCTTCTAACGTTGTATTCTCTGCAGAAGCTATCCTCATGACTTCATTTAATAATGATTCACTTTCATTCTTCCATCTAGCAGCTTCTTTCAAGTCCCCTTTGTCATCAGAGAATGCAATCAATGTTTTCTTGGTAGCATTTATCAAACCCTATTCGTCCCCTTGCAACTCATTGCAGAAGTTTCGATGTCAATTTATAATATGATTTGCAGCTTCAATTGCTACACTGTTAGAAGCATCTCTTTGATCTATCTCATGAAACTTCTCCATAATCGGTCCATCCATCCTTTCATGCTCCTTTAATGCAGCAAGAGTATGTGAATGTTTTCCCCAAAGTTTATTCAACCAAGGTGTTAAACTATCCTGTATTTTCTTGATTATTGCAACAATTGCATCATGCTTTCCTTGGGAATAAGCACTTGATCCAACCCAATGATCCTTTGTCTGAGAGCTTTCTCCTTGAGTGAGCATCTTGGGTGTCTTCATTGTAACACCAACTAAATCCTTTAGTTTGTCATTTTCTCTCAACATTCTTTCATTATTTGCTTTGTACATCTCCCTTTCCTTTATCAACATTTGAATTTGAGCCTTGTTCAACTTTGCAATATTCACTCCAATTTCTACAGTAGCCACAGGATCAGCTTCCCCAACCTTTAGGTTCATGACATGGCCAAATTCCTTTTCAGTGTCAATGACCACTGATTTCCTGTGGGCTGGGTATAAGGCCCAAATCATCAATGACCCTTCATGAGTATTGTATTTTGATCCAACATACACCTCTGTTACACTTTCTTTGTCAAGCTTATGTGTAGTATTGCTATCCCTCAAGAAACTATCAAAAAAAATGGCTGAATTGAGATCTAGTGCGGGAAAGATCATGACACTAGCATCTTGCAACATTTTCCTCCCCTTTTCAGGGGTCATATTTGTCATTTCATCATCCACACATTTCCTCAATTTGTTCAACAATTGTTCTTCATTTCTTGCAGTGACATCATCAACCTTTTCTCTTATTTTCTTCCCATTTTGTTTATACAAAAATGCTTTGAATTTTGGGGAGTTTATGAACTTATCATCTAAAACAAATGATCTATACTCAATATTCCTTGCATCTGCATCACCACTCTCAACACTCAACTCTCTAGTTGGGAAAACATATTGTTGAGTTCTCAATCTGGATACCTTTTCTAGTTGGCTTTGTGGCACATTATCTTGTGGTGTCTCTTCCCATGAAGATAATTGCTCTGCATCATGCAGCCCTTGGTTATATCTTTCAACCACCATCTCAGCTTCATCTTCCTCCATATTCCAAATCATATCATCAAAGGGATAGGGCACATGCTGATACTTTCCAAAGTGTACCTTCTCTTTGGCATAATTGATATATCCTTCTGGGTCAAAGCTCTTCCTTGGTGATCCTCTCTTCATGTTGTACTGAAGCAATTTTTCAAGGATCAAATTGTATCCTTCCTTAGCCAACACAGTGAAATCACCAAATTACAATGAGATAGGCATAAAAGCTTGCTTCCCAAAAGAACTGAAATTCATTACACTGCAATAATCCATCTGCCTAACAATCTCCAGATATGCAATCCTATTTGGAACTGTGTTTGGCAGAATGAAAGGGGCCTCTTCAAACCCATAGAGTCTGATCATTGTAGCTCCCTCCAAACAATACCAATCTCCCTAGTTATGATCAATTGGCCCATTGAAATCTTTTGGCTGAAGAAATCTCTTAATCTCATTTGATAATGAATAATTACAGGGATATTTATACAATCTATACAATGTTTTCACAAAATATTCTTCAAAATCAATGAAACTAGCATTAGCAAACCTACTATCCCAAATAGCAGTCCACAATTGAACAGGTAATGCTTCACCATCTTTACCAAGATGAGAAATTTTCATTTCTGGAGGCCAAACTCCCAACTCCTGTCCAAAATATAGTACCAGGTGCATCAACAATGAATAATGCTTGAGATAAAAAGTAGATGATCCACCTTTTATAGTCATCAGTCCTGAATCAAGCCCCCTAGAAATGTATGAGGCATAGTCAAATGGCCGAGAATTATGATACTGGATATCTGTTGTGATAATCATGGGCACAATTGACATATACTCCAGGGCATCAATTCCCAATACCTGACACACTGAAAAATAGGTGTATTTCATATAGGGTTCAAACAAGTCCACATAATAAGGGGGGCCTCACTATCATGCAGAGGATCTGGCTTGCTCCCTTGTTTAACTCTGTGAATTGGCAACCTCCAACCCTTATAGATTGTATCCATTCTCGAGAATTCCTTCTCCAATTCCTCATGTATGATCTCCTCATTGTAAAACCCTTCTAAATTGAAAACCTGCCCAATTTCCTCTTTTGACAGATATATTTGTGGCTTTCCAGATGGGTCACATATAGCTTTATGCTTCAGTTCATAGTTATCAGCCAACAATTTTACCAGTTCAACATTCACAAACACGTTAGGGCACACCAGTTTTCCCAAATTCAACTTCCATGGGTTGCAAACTGGTTCAAAATGACTTCTTCTATGATAATGGAGATTGAAAAATTTGTACCCCCTTATGGTAGTCCAGACGTCTCCTATGAATTTGCATATGTCATCTAGTTTATCAATCTCTGCTCTAGGCCCTAAACTAGGCAACTGATCAATGAGATCCTGGTTTAATCTCCATTCAGTGCCCTCATGTTCTGTATCAAAATTCTATTTCTTCCCTTTCAATTGACTACTTTCACCCTGTTTTCTACTTTTGATTTTTCCAAAACCAGGGGACTCCATTCTTCAATATTTCAAAAGTTAAAATTTAGAAGGCTAAGATGCAGTCACGTACAGTGTATTTCTCAAGCTCCTCAGGCTAGAAGATGTCCTGGTTCTCTGTTCATAATGCTGACTCTTCTACAATCAATTCAACACAAATGCATTTGATTACACTTACCTTGTTATATCCCGTTGCACCATTAATATGTCAGTTGAAGCATGAATGAAGAGTTATTTGAAACTTGCATTGTCGCATCAAATGTCTTGTCGATGAGATATTTTCAAATCTGGGGCAAAATCTTTTTTGCAACATTCATTAGATCTTTCGTCAAAACATCCTATAGTCACACCGAAGGCCAATGTCTCATCAACAATCATCCTTTAGTTCTTTGTGTTTCATTGTGACCTTTAGAGTCAGGGAGAAGTCTCATAGACAATACTTTTTCAAGCCGAAATGTATTCTTTTGTCTCATGTGGGTCACTGTAACATTCTGTTGTCGAGGAGACATCCCATAGACATCCTAGGTCTCACCAAAAAAATATCCTTAAGTTTACTTCTTGTCGTCGTGACAATATCATTCTCTTACCGATCAAAAAAATCTTACCGATGAAATAAATTTCATCGGCAAGACTTACAAATCTTCGAAAAGACTCATACCGATGCCAAATGTCTCACCGAACCTGTTTCTCCAAATTACTTTATTCGGTGAGACTCTCCCCGAAGTATTCTTTCGGTGTAACCTTCAATTTTCAATGGAACTCACGCCGAAGACTTATTCTCTCGCTGATGCAATTCTCTATCGGTGTGACATTTGAGTTGGAAAGACTACATAGCTTCTTCCCGATAGATTTTTGACGAAACCCCCCTTGCGCCTTATCGGCAAGACCCACCGCCTTCGGTAAGACATCATTCCGATAACCTTTTGTTTGGCTGATACATCATTCCTTGCACTAGTCGATGAGACATACATGAGTTCATTATGACTCATCTTGATAAGAATTCTCTTGCTGATATGACTTTCCTTTCACCAAAACAATAGATGTGTCCCGCCGATAATCTGCAATAAGCATACATTAGTGAAAAATATAGGTCGGGGAGACCTTCACCCTATCTTGCTGATATGGGTAATACAATGAAATATCAAAGACTAGATGGATTCAAATGAATCATATGACAAAATACAAGCAAGACACCATAAGGAGGGAACTTTATGCTTATGATGAGGACTCAATTTGGAAACTCATGAATGCAATTGACTGTGAAAAATTCAAAATTTTACAGTTCTAAAACCTTGTACACTTCGGGCTTTGCAAGACCCAGGAGGGTGACCCCTTAATGTGTTTACAA
>VDFB02360764.1:0-20716 GCA_007258455.2 Sequoia sempervirens | reverse complement strand
CCCTCATAGATCTAGCCTCATATGGATAATTTGGATGAACAAAAGGAAAAAATAACTTTCTTAAATCTTCTAAACTCAAAGGTGAGCTCATATTTGTAACAAAAAGCTTGACTTTGAACTTACAATACAAAGTCACAAAGAGGAAACTCTCAAATCATGTATTTATTTCAATCTTTTCTAATTATCAAGGTCATCATTTGATGCAAGAGAATAACAAACTAAAATTTTCAAGATTCACCAAGATTTGCAACCTAGATCTCTCAATTAAGACTAACAAGAAGCAATCCCACAAGCTCTAATACCATACAAGCACTGAAGCTCTGATACCATGTAGGAATTTTAATGGTGAACTCCCAACACCCTAGGATCACCTACAAGACAAAAACAACTTCCAAAAGAGTTAAATGACAAGAACATAATTCTATGATTATAGATGGAAGATTTTTAGATTGAGTATGTAATGTACATATGATTCCTTGCTTATAAAGGAAAGTTTTGAGATAGGATTAGCTAAGATCTTGACATGTGTCTTAATCCTATACAATGAAACAATTACTTCAAAAATATTAAATGAATTAGGATAGAAGCATTAAATTCCAAAATATAAGATAAGATCTAATAACTACTAACACCATGATCTAGAAAGATTCCTTCCTAGGACCTAAGTAAACTTAACATGTAAATAGGATCCCACTAATAACTAGATAGGAAAATTACCTATTTAGACAAACATAAACCTCCCCATACAACCAAACCACCCTATACCACTACTACAAAATTCCACATTCCTAGCTCCCCCTATTTCCTAATACACCTAAATAGATTCTCTACAAAAATTATGCATATTTTAATAGCCTCCCATAGGGGGGCACATTTATTTTAGGGCCTACACGAGCTAAGAGAATCACTATTTTTTGTAATAATTGAGATAGAATCATTAATTTGCACATCTTCACCTTAAAAAAAATTATACCTAGAAAAGGTAATAAATTGAAATGAAATAAATATCATCTTCACATTATCTATACTAAATATCTCCTTTTATTGGTATGTGCTCCAAAATTTAGAAGCACAAAATAATCCTACCAATGCAAATATACTAATATGGTTTAAAAATTAAATGAGCAATGAGATCCTTCTAGGAGTTAGGATTGTGATTGTACAGAGTAATTATTAGTTACTATAATATACCCAAATAATCAATAACTCAATTCAAATTTATTTGATAATGAGAAAATGATATATCTATTAAATAGATTCTAGGGCCCTAAACCTCATGTACATTATGATTAATACATCAATTTGTAGTTGAATATTTTAACAATCTTGATCATTATCTACAAATCTCCTTCTACTACTAGCTTTTTATAATTTTGAGTTTTTTATACATCTATACTAGCAAACAATGTTTTTCATTCTATTTTATTATTGGTTTTACTTATAAACAAAATTAAGCCTCCATAAAAAAATCACATAATTCTCACATTATCATTTTTTTCTAATAAAAGGAAAAATCCTAAATATTATATATATTATAAAAGTTTCGAGTTACATGTGTACAATGAAAAAAGATTTACAAAAAAATTACAAAAAGTTTACAAAATATATATGCAAGTGGTGGGAAAAAACAAAACACAATACCTTGAATATCGGGAGCTTAGATGAGAGGAGGCCAAAGCAGAATGTAAACCTCGAGCTAGAGAGTGTGTTAAAGCTAGAGAGAGTACATTTTTCAGTAGGGGGTAGGTTGAAATTGCTCATAGGGTATGTGCAGGATCATGATGGGTCAAAAAGTGGCGATATGATGGGTATGTGGCTGACGACATTTTATAACAAAATTGGCAATGAAATAGAAAAGGGTTTTTAAAGGGATTCTCAACTTTCCTGTACTAAATTATGCTTTTCTACTTTGGATTTAATAAATAGGTATTGTTCCATTTTCTATTTAAATTGCGATAGAGTCCTCATTCATAAAGTTGATTGAAAAGAAAACATTTGCTAACTTTCCGAAACAGTACATCATATCTTTTAGATATAAAACATGCATCACATTCTATGATTCTACGCACTATAGGGTTTTAAAAATAAATTTCTGAATTTTTTTTTATTATTAAGGATTGGTGAAGTTGAGCATACAAAGTTTTTATATTTTTTAAAGGTTGTAATGAAATTCATAATTATTCATTTTACTTGTCAAAAATTATAAAAATATGCATCCACCTGTTGGGACATGATCCTCTACTTTATATCTTAAATCTTGGAAAAACTATTGTTTTTATTATAGTTGGTGATTAGACAAACAGCTCTTATTTTTCCCACAAATTCCCAGGGTACTCTTGCGTGAGGAATTCAATTTTTCCTAAAATAGATTTAAAAAAAAAAAACCTAGTAGTTCAAAAACTACAGTCAATTTTCTACAGATTCCATTATTACATATTTTTGAAATAATATAGATAACTTATTCAAATTTTTACGACAAGTTGCCTATCTCTGATTTTTCTAAATTTTTTATCACTTAAGGGCCTATTTTTTCTATGATGATCTTGCACATACCCCATACCATAGGAGGGGTGGCATCAAGATCCATAATTCATTGGAGATCTGACATAGTATCCACATTAGTTACCTTTTTTTAGGAAGCAACTATCCATACACGGTAGAGCTTGATGTTGAAATATTGACACTGTGTGAATTTTTTTTTAGGAATAGAAGTCATTCCACTATAGCACCCTCCTCACACATGTGCTAGATGTCTCGTAGCCTTAAAATTCCAAACCCAAAGCATGCTACTTATAAAGTAGCCTCAAGCCCACTTAGATTATGTTTTTTAAATAATGTTTCCATTAGAACCCCCACTAGAGCCCATATTTCCATTTGATACTCCAACAAAAAATATTTTTACATATCTTCTAGAGTGGATTACCATTTATCATTTCTATCAAACTTAATTTCTTGATTGTCCCCTATTTTTCTTTCTCTTATCCCTTAAACAAAGAAATTAAATAGTTATTATTACAATATTTATAGTACTTATTAATGAGCAATATTGAAGATTTGACATAATATTTTATATCAATTTTCAAAAATAGAAAATAATAATAAATAAATATCTTGACACTTGTCATGCCTTCTAAAGAAGAAAATATTTATCATTAATTACTAATTGATATGATTAGTATTTCCAAAAAATAAATTTAATTAAATAAAAAATGGTTCTAAATAAAACATAAAAAAATATCTTTCTAGTTATTTTTTCTACTTTGCCTCTCTACTATCTTAACGAACTATTTTTCTATGTAAGGTCCTATGACCCTTTTTCCAACTTATTATATGAAAAAAAAATTAAATATATATTTTTTTTGAGTATTAGAGGATGACTCATATTATCCAAAAGATAAAATATCTATTTTTATTACTAAAAATAATATAAATATTAGAAATTATTTTTAAAACTTTAAAATAAAAAATAAAATAATATCCCCTTTTTTAATAATTCGGAGGAGAGTAGATCACTACTTTTTCCTAATATAATAATAACAAAATATTTATGTAAGGCTTAACTACTAGAGGAAACTTTCATGGCTAGCATGAGGTTATGATTAAGAAGTATAAGGATGTTACATTATGCTTCCAAAAATTAAGGAGTGCTAGGCCTAGTATTTGAAGGCTTTAGTATTATAGAGGTAGAATTTAAACTAGTATTAAGGTCTTAAAGAAAAAAATATTATAAAAAGTAGGGTTGATCTCACAATGTTAGGTTTAGACTAGATTATTATCCCTAGCCACCATTATAGCTAGGAAGTGGGTCATGTTTAGGGCCTAGTTATAGCAAGCCATGTCTCATAATAGGTTTTTTTGAGATCAATGATTGATTTTTTTCAATTATAACATCCTTATATTCTCTTTTTGTAGCCATCACCTTCCACACCTCTTGGAAGATTCAACACTTTTTAGCATATATGGGATACTCATTATATGGTGATGTCTATTTGTATTGGAGAAATTATGAGCCATTATTGGAATTTTTAAAAAATCTCCTAGTGGTTTGGAGAGATCATAAAGCATTAATTCCCAAGAGTTGGAAAAATTCGGTCAATTATTAATTTTGGCTAAGAATTCGAGATATTTTGATGCCTCAATAGCATTATTCGTACAATACTTTGTTAGCAAGTTAATCTCTCAGAAGTAGTGATTAATTTAAATTTCTTCAATTTTTCCTAGACTCATTGTGGTTTTTAGCTAAGCTTTCAACTTAGGCATCTATTGCTTTTTAAGAAATTCATGATGATGAGGGAATCTTCTTCCGGGATAATTTTTTTATTGTTGAGAATTAGTCTATGGCGAGGGTGGTGGTTTGGGATTTTTCTTATTATTTGTGGTGTGTTGTATTTTATTTTTTGTTGTTGTGATGAGATCCCCACCGTGGTTACCAACCATATAGGTAGTTCCTAAAGAGCTTTGGTTACCTTGAGAGGCACCAATAAAAATTTATCTTCAAGAGGTTCAAGTGTGGACGCTTTTACTTGGTTTCTTCTCACTTCCAAATTGAACTTACAACCTTTCCAAGTGCATTAATAGGGGGAGAATAATTGATTAAGATCTATCTCTTCATGATTATATTTTCTAGTTTTTCTCTTACTACTATGTTGACAAGTTTTGATACAACTATGTCTAATTTTTTGATGAAATAATCCCATAGTAGATCTTTCTCTTGGAATATTTTTCAATTTCTTTCTTCCCATGTGTGTCATACTAGAGGTGGGGGGGGGGGGAGGTCCAAATGTTAGAGAATGTGTCTTGTTGGTACAAGAGAGGCTGCAACTAGAGCAATTGGAGGGTTTCTAGAGGAGCCCTTGACCATTAAAATTTGGCACACAATTATTACCAACATTTATGAGCCAATTAACAATGAATGAGAAGGTGGTTAGCCATATCCTCTTGACATAGGCAAAGAATATATGTGCTTGGGCCAAGTAGTTCATGTCTTCTTTGTTTGTCCCATGTAAGAATCTTTCTTTGGGTGGAAAGCAAAGAAAACAAATTTTCTTAAAGAAAGGATGATCTATTCCTTATTATATTATTGTAGGAGAAACATTTTGATATCATCAACATAAGCAAAAAGACTATTTAGATCTGACATTTAATTTAAATATAGAGATATCAAGTTTTGGATTATAAATTAATATGCAACTATTTAAAAGTAATATAAAACATAAAATATTCACTATACTTTTTGAAATAAACACAAAATAAAAAGAACTATCGAAATAATGAATGATATCTTTTTCTTAAATAAAATTAAAAAGTACATACAAAAATAAAATAAAAATAAATATATAACTTTTCAAACAAAAATAAAATAAAACAAATCTAAAATAAAATAACTATGGTATCTCTTCCTGTTTCTTTTTTCAGATGTATTTAAGAGATTAATCATTTTCTAATTATATCAACAAACATAACAAATTGCACAAACTAAACCAACTGTAACAGTAAATAACAAATACTAAAATTACTTGACATAAACTCCATATTCGTATTTCCTTTACTATCAATTAATTTCCAAATGAATTAGCAGTAATTGGGTTCAAGTATTCACATATTTTCATAATTAATCTATCAACAATGTCTTGATCAGAGTCCCGGTATGGCACCACTCTCCGTGAAAACGAAATACCAAAGTGAATCAGAGGCAACAATGCCACCTAAAACACAGATTATATCTAGACACCCTTCATTTCTCATGTTTGCCTCCTTCAATTTGCCCCGTTCACTCAAGTGCTTTTGATAAGAAGCAAAAATCTGGATCTGGTTATTGCTTCTTCTGCAACCCACACCTCTTTCGAGAATGAGCAGACTGTCTCTCCCATTAACCCAAGCTCCCATCGTGTCTACCAACCGCATGCTAAGCTCTGTGATCTTCAAACTATCCGAGAGTCTACACTTTATAACAAGCATACACTGTACAGACTTACAAGGCAATATGTTGTGAGCAGGTAATATGGAGCCGAAGGATATAACAAAGTCCCTATGAGAAACCCAATGACTCTGCTCAGACAAAGGCCTCCAGCTTGAAAGATTAGCTGCTTGTCCTGTTCTCTTGTTCACCATAATCCAGCTTAACGTAATATTTTCCGTCAACTGCTCCCAGAAATTCCAATCCTTCCTCACCTTCTCAAGTGTATCAATTTTTGGCATCCCATCTCCAGAGGTCTGATCCTCGTCTTCAAGACCATAAGAGTTAATGAGCTCCATTTTGAAAGGGCAGTTAGAGAACCAGCTGTCAAATTCGTCTTCAGCACAGGGGATGCCCCAGACAACTTTGGAATAGATGGTCTTATCCTTGTATGCTACATCTACAAGTGACACAAAATCAGAGGGAACAGCATCAGACACCACCTTCACCTTATGCCTCTCGGAAGACTCATCATAAGCAATGACGGGCAAACAGCTTGCATAGAAATTTCTGAAGCTACCCAATGAAGAAGAGATGAATTTTTTGACATCTGAGTCCTCTGTGGAAGGCCAGAGAGAAGTAGCATTTCTCTTCCCATATCTTCTCCTCTTTTGCTATGGACCAAAATTGTGACGACACACAACCCGCACTTGCAAGTGTTATGCCATCCACACGGCCTAAGATTTCTGTGATAAGATCGCCGTTCAAACACACCATGTCTGTCCAGAATGCACAAAACTGAGAATCCTGAACTTCTGTTGTAATTTTGTAAAGAATTGAGACTTGTAGGCTCTTCACAAAATGAATCTTGATCTCTATTTATACAAAATGCTGTAAGTTGTGAAAGCTATTTACAATTAGGTTAATGATGGAAACCTAAATTGAGTAGTTTCCAATGAAAGACCAAACGAATGCCACGTCAATCGCCTCCCTTATCACACAATCGTTGAGGATGTGGCATTTGACCCGGAACAGCAAATCGAAGATTTTTTTAATATTTTCATGGTGAGCTTGGATTAATCCTTGCAGATTGTCGCTTTCAATGTGCCTTCCACGTATCGTTCTTACCGAATACAATGATAATAGTTGTATGAAGAACGTGTTTTATTATAAACCATGTTAAAGCTACCTACAGGCTAAGGTCACGGGTTCGAATCCTTAGACGAGTCGCGTACGGTAAGCACTTTGCTGAATTTAGTTTTCCAGTGTAATATTGAATGGCAACAATGGCAAGCACACGGTTCCCACATTGGCCATCATTAAGAGATAATTAATCTGGAATAATATATTATTTACGTTAGTTTAAACCAAGGACACGCAACATTTTGGTCCCATTATCTGGCTCATACGTTCTTCCTGTGAGTTGTGTCATCTGCACCTAGAAATAGAAATACATTATGAAATATGTATGACTTAATGCGTGAAGGAAGAAACTAACGATGACATTCAATCTAAATATTACACTACCTGTAAATAGCTACATTTGATTTTGAGGAGGTGGACACTTCTGGTGGAATTCTATATTGCCTACACACAGCTACTGTAGTTTTAAGGGAGCAGAAACTCTTTTTAATAATTTTCAATGGGTTTAATTTATTTATTTATCAATTGTTTATAGTTAAATTGTTTTTATTTGGTTTGGTATATATGTGAATTTTATATTGTCAAGTAAGTAAGTCAATACATTGGTGTTATTTTTTTGTTTTTAGTACTTAAAATTAAATATATATATAAAAAAATTGATGATTATCTAATGATTCAATACATGATTATTAAGTACTATGAAATATTGAAAACTCTTTTTTTCTAATTGATCATGACGAGGTTGAAGTGTCTAGCTAGTCTCTAGGACCTCCCTGTTTTTCATTTTGTGCTTATTTGACCATTTGCTAGTAGCTATTGCTTCCTACCATTTCACAATCTATTTTTTGCCCTTAACTAGTATGTTTGCCCTTTTTTCTTTACTTCATCCCTTTGAAAAATCAACATTCACCTTGACAAATGAACTACTAACAAAGGAGCAAACCCACTTGTTTTTCTTGGTTGTGTCTTTTTTTCTTATTGATGATAGATTACTAATAACAAAAATACATCACAGATATCTGCCCATGACTTGAAAATGTTTTGTGTTCATTTTCCTTGTAGAGCTTTTACAAAAGATTTGAATTGTAGCTCCCTCTTTTAAGGCTATATTTCTAAGAATTGTATTTATGGATTACAAGTTTCACAAAATTTGTATCCTAATTCTCAAGCTTCTAAAGTTAAAACTTTCATTGTAGGTATCCATGTTATTTCACCCCAATGGAGGTTCAATTGCGGAGTTTTCTTTGTTTGATCTTACCACTTCCATTGTGAAGTCTTCTCCCTAGTTTACATGAAAACTTGGTCGTCTATGAAATTGAAGGTCTTTATGTAGGTTCTGAACACTAAATTTTTTGTTATACTTCTTTTGAAACTCCAAGTAGTTCTTTAGAAAAGGTATGTTGTCTTCTTTGTTGAAGGGCCAGTGTCACATATTTGATGTCATCTTGGTTTACATCCACCTTCCCACCTTTCAACAACTTGACAAATTTATCTTTAGATATCTTCATTGCCAGTATAACCTACAAAAAATATTTTAAAAAATAAGTCTTTTAATAGACTTAGTAAGTGTTGTCTTTTAGCCTTGGAACCATTCCTCATTTCTTGCCTTCTAAAGAAACCATAATATTTCAGTAGATTAGAAAAGTGAAAGGAAATTACAAGTCATATCCAAAGCTTCTATAAAACCACATAGAATTTCCTATCATTTAACCATACCTAAATCCCCCCAACCTTCCAGGTCTACACATAACACATTCTAGACCTCTTTAGCAAAAAAGCACTCAAAGAAAATATGCTTAACAATTTCAGGTTTCTTGCACATTTCACATATTTCCACACTATTGGAGGAGATAGGAAAAGGAAGTTTTTGCAATATAAGTATCCATGTAAAACATGCCTTCTTTGGTTCTATTATATTATTCCACAAGCTTTTTAAAAAAATGCACCACTTTTCATCTCCAATTTCAAGATTCCAATTTTTTTTGTAAGTGAGTAGTAATATCCTAGGGAATATCTATAGATTTATAAACAAGTTTAGGATCCATTTTATTCAATTCAATTCCATCTATCCATTGGTAATTGTCTAAACTACCATTGTCAACCTCATATATTAATAGAAAATAACACTTTTTGCATGCTTCCTTGAGCATAGAATATGTTCTCCAATTGGATGAAGGTAATTTGAACTTTGTACTAAGGGAAGCCCATATTTTTAAATGATTATTGAAAAGAATATCATTCAAGAATTTAATACCTTTGTTACTCTAGGCTTTCATAGAGCACGCTTGTAATAATGCTATGGATTTTTCTTTGTGATATAGGTTCAATCATATTGATTTATTTAGACAAACTTTATTTTTACAAATTTTTAGGCATATCACTATTTTTTTTATCAAATTTCTAACTTGGTCCCATGCCTTCCATAGGCTTTTAAACACATTGGGTCTAGCAGCCTAGCAATAGGAAATTTATCAAATAATAGGTCATTGAGGGGGAGTTGCCTCCATGTTTTGGCATTTTTTCAGACTGTAGATTGAATTTTATTCTTTATTAGGACCTTCTAAGGTTATTTTCCTTTAACTTCTTTGGAACTCTATTTGAAAACAAGAGAGATTCCATTTTATTTTCTTTTAATCCTAAACGTTCTTCACACTTATTCAAACAATTCCATTCCCACATGTTTGCATGTTTCCTTTTCCATTAAACAACAAAAAATATTCAATTATTTAATGTATTTCATTTATTTGATAGCTGCCAAACATCCATACAAAGCAGTAAAGATTATAAAAAGAAATATTTTTTTGACACACTTGTATCCTACCAGCCAAGGATAGGTATTGATTATTCTAGTTACCTATATTTTTATCAAATTTTCCTTTTACCCACTCCTACATGTTTTTTAAACATGGATTCACAACAAATGGGTCCCCAAGTATCTAACCTATTTACTTGGGCCTCCCCATTGAACTTTGTATTTGGTAAACCACTCTGGGGTACTATCCTAGTTTAGCATTATAGAATTTTCTCTGGAAAAAACTTTATCCCTATGGTTGCTCAAAATATATTCAATTTATACATAATTTTTTAAAAAGTTTTCTCTTTCAATCTTAACAAATAGAGAGGTGTCATCTACAAATTGGACGTTTGTGAGATCATTTTCATTAGGTAGGGTTAATCCTCTAACTTTTGGGCTTTCATTTGAATCCCTCAAGAGATAAAAAAATAGCATCTAAAGCAACTGCAAATAGGGAAAGGGAAAGAGGGCACCCCTTTCTTATAGATATTTATAGAATTAATTATTTTGGCAATGATCCATTTATATCTACCTGTGCAACTACATCCCTTATTAATGTTTTTACCATTTGATAAACTCATCTAGGAATCCAATTCATATTAATTAAATTCTTTGCATTGGGATATACTCCCACACACCTTTTTGACCTTTCATATTGGTTCCTACTAGTGTTCCAAACATTGAATCAACTACAAGCCCTCTGACTTGACTCACCCACTAAGTTGTTCCTCATTATGAACCACTAAGTTCTACATTAAAAAGTCTTAGAAAACTGCATCTCCCCACTTTCATCTTGGTCCCTAGATGACTTTAGTACAGGCCCTGCCTCACCAAACCCTCAACTTAGAACCCAAGTTATCATCTTTACTAGACTACCAACCATCATCCCTAGGTCATTTATCATTGTTGAGAATCTAGATGGCCTTTACTAACTCTTCCTTTATTACCTCCTTTTTAAGTGCTTTTGCACTTTCTTTAGCATATTTTTAGGCATTATTTTTTTGCATAAGTCACATTTTTTATTTTGTGATCTATCTCCCTTAGAAGAAGAAAGATCTTTATAAAAGAAATAAAATTGGTATTTTATTTCTTCTAGGTCAATTTGTAAAGAGATTTCTATAGAAACAATACCTAATTTTTCCTTTATAATTTTTTCCTTAATGAATCTAAAGAAAATTATGACCCTTTGTTTCCAAAGTTTGGCCAATTCATTTTTTCCTTCTTCTTAACCCTTGGGTTCTTTTAGTTTGTATCCTTCTTAATGAGTTTTTATTGAAGCCTAGCTCCTCATTTATTTCTTTATTTTTAGGGTCTTCCTATAACTTAGATTCCAGATTGAGCAAGTTTTCTTGTATGGCATTTTTAGTCATTTTGTTGTCTATGGCTTGGGTTTTTTCCCTATTGTCTAGAAAATAATTCTCCATCCTTTTACATTTTTATTCCATATTTCAATTGTTGATACTTCTTTTAGAATCCATTTATTTATTTCTTTGAATGTAAAAATAGTCTCATTATAGTCCTCATCATTTAACACATTTGTGTTTAGAACAATTTTTTTTATCCTTTCTATAATATTTAGGGCTTTCTTTTTTTATTATAATTTTCACATTGATAGGGTGACGATTCGACAGAATGCAAGGGAAAACCCTTATTCAATCTCCTCCCTCTATTTTGTAAAAATTAAAAAAAGCCCCGTTTACATAGAACTTGTTTAGTCTACAATATATTCTCTTATTACCTTTCTAGGAATTACACCATGTGAAGAAAATAGTTTTATTTTATTTTTTCATTCCTTCTATCAGATCAAAGAGTTTGAGTTTTTTTTTTTGAATCTAAACCAAAATTTATTTTCATTCCCTTTCTATTCCGTGTTAATAACCCCAAATTTATCTTCATTATTCTCTATCATGTTGAAATGCCCCCCTAAAATCCAAGGGATATCTTATAGATTGTTGTGGTAATGAAAAAATTACACCTTTTCCTTGCTTAATTCGGGAATAATTAATAATAAATTCAACTTGATATTGCCTTGATCTAGTGTTGTGATGAGTTTTACACATCCACATTAGGCTCTGGGCCCTTCTAAGTTAAATAAACTTAACTTTTCCCTAATTTAATGTTGTAAAGTTTATTTATTGACACCTTCACATTAAATTTAGGAGGCTTGTAAATTAAGTTGACCTAATCTAGTGTTGTAATGTGTTCTACACATTCACATTGGATTTAGGGCCCATTTTAGCTAAATATACCTATTTTTTCCCTAATTTAGTGTTGTAGAGTGTATTTATTTACACTTTCACATTCTATTTTCAGCCCTATTGAATTTATGGCCTTTAAATCATCTTTAATAGGCCCTTAAGACCCTATATTATGTATCCCAAGGAATATTTCAATAAAAAACCTTACAATATCAACATCTAAACTTAATTTAAACATTCCCGACACTTTAGCAAGAAAAAAAGGCCTTGTGGGACCCATTCACCACTTTTGGTGAATGAGTCCCATCTAGGTGGGACCCATTCACCCAACTTGGTGGATGAGTCCTATTTGGCCCATTTTCAAGGTTTTGAGTAGGGAAAATTAGGTTTCAAGTTCAAATTTTATGTACATGTCGGCCTTTGGGATCTAATACATAGGATATTAGATGGATTGCATATACAAATGAGCTTTCAAATTATTATTTCATAAATCTTACATGTTATCAAGTGTAACGCCCATTGTGCAAACCCCAAAGGACAAACAATGCACACATTTTTTTTTAAATAAAAAAAAGTAAACACATTATGAACCATTAACCATAAATACAATACACGACAACATCATAAACATCAAGTCCTTTGGGGCACACGAGGTCACATCGCATAAACAACTCATAATGAAAGATTATAGTTAAAGGTAAATAACTTAATAAATCTTACATCGATCATAAACATTACAATATCCATTTACAAAAGTAACATGCATGTATCCATAGGTATAAGTATAAATACATCACATGATACTACCATAATAAATCTCATAAATTATGAATGATTACAAAGGTGCATAAATAATACATTGTCATTTAATACAGTACATGTTCCCAATAAATGAATACAATGAAACCTCCCATACATGTGGGATAAATATACATAGTACAAATAATGTCTGAAATACAAGATGAATATCACGTACAAGCACCATCAGAAGAACACTGTGAAGAACAAACGTTGATGGGGAACCCAACGGGTGTGGAGCACGTTCCACCCGACCACTTGGGTTTTAGAAAAATCCACCCCCCATGCTCAGAGGTGACAAGGAAGTAACCACGACCATGAATGCCACAAGACAACTCCAATAAAGAATAACATAGTACAATAACTCCAAAAGAAACATCAAAGAATACATAGATCATAAATGACAATAATAAGGATCCACTCATAATAACCAAAGAGCCATAAAACACCTCATAAATAAACCAAGGCAATAGCCATTAACCACATGCCAAGTAAACCAAAGAGACAATCATAATACACTTCCAGAGGCAACCAAGAAAGCAAAGAACAAGGGAAACGAGTTGAGAGTGTCATCACATAGCCTACATGGGTTATCCTGGCCCTTCTTCCAACATGAGGCGTCAGCCCCCATCTATGGTTATCCTGGCCCTTCCTCCTACTTGAGGTGCCAGCCCCATAGGGTGACTCATGTGGAGTCGTTAACCTCTCCTAAGGACGAGGTAACGACTTTGCCAACCATGACCTTCTCAGTCTACCACTAGACTTCGGTAGCCCTAATGGATAGATAAGGTATTCAAGATTATCTTATATGTTTTTACTACCCATCCCCTTAAGTTCTATTATTAGGTTTTCACTTGTTAATCTACTCTTACATCAGTTATCTTGAGCCCTTCCTCCTATTTGAGGCATCGGCCCCCACGAAGAGCCACTCTCCCTGAGACCCCAAACATAACAAAATAAAACAAGGGTTGTACCATAAAAAACAAAGCATTAAGTCTCAACAGACGACATGCGAGGCATTACCCATCTTGCAAAACACAAAACCAGAGTCTCAGCAAAACCCCGTACAACCCTTCCAAAATAAAGATACCAATATCTTGTGACATCAAGAGCACATATCACGAGGATAAACATCCAACAATAAAATCACACCTCTAGAATTCTAAGGATCACAACATCCATAATTGGGTTCACAATTACAATAGGGTTCCCACATCGAAAGAAAAGCCAAAACAATAATAAAATGGAAAAATAAACAAAATCATAAGATCTCATAACTCGAGACACCATTTTAATTTTTGCATATTGTTTTCGCAACTCCAAAATAAACAACTAGTTTAATAGCATTTACAATCTCCATTTTTCTCGATATAATTTTGAAATAAAGTTCAATAATAGTTTTGACATAAATATTTAATTTACTTCTTTTTAATTAACCAACACCACTAAACTTCATAGATTCACAGTCATACAAGAATCAATATATTCTAATATTTATATTATATATATATAATTGTGTGTATATATATATATAAAATATATGTATATATAATTTTCTATTTTATTTAACTAGCTTCCATTAGTATAGAAATACTAGAATATTTACATATCAATTACATATATATATATATATTCAAAATAAATAAAATTTGCATAAGCAAAAAGTTTATTAAACAAACATAGACGTATAGGGTATGCGTGTAGCCAAGGACTGCGCACAACAATCCTTTGGACTATCGTGGCGGTTCTTAGATTGCTGTGTGCACCCTAGCACCCAAGTGGTTGGGACAGGGTACAGGTATGGCCGACCCTCCCAAGCATTAAATTTGACCAACACACATTTAAATAAAAATGGTCCATCAATTAATTTTGAAATATATTTAATATCATTTCAGGAATATATATATATACATATATATATACATATACATATATATATATATATACATATATATATACATATACATATATATATATATATATACATATATATATACATATATATACATATATATACATATATATATACATATATACATATATATATACATACATATATATATATGAGTATATATTCATAAACCCATTTATCTCAAAGGGAAAACAATTTATTTATGACAAATTTATACAAAACATTTTCACAGATTCCTATCTAAATCTCAGCCAAAATTTTTCTTTTACAGATTCAGAGAAATCAAAAGAAGATAATCGAACATGTAGTTCTATGTTTGCTGAAGAATTGATGAAGCTTTCCTTGATTCCAACAACCTTTTCAAAGAGCTTCCCTTTCTTCCTTCAGAACTTCTCCACTAGATTTCCTTGATAAATTCTCTAATCTAAACTTTTAATCCAGAAACAGCCTCTCTTCTAAAACAATGAAAAATAAATAGATTCTACAGAGGAAACAAGAGGGATCCAATTACCAGAAACTCAATATTTTTTTTGAAGCTTCTATCAATTTCTCGTGAATGAATATCTCACAATTTTGTTATTAAATAAAAATATATCTTCTTCTTTTGCGAAAACTCCATAAATCAAAATTAAAAGAAATTTTCTTATTTCATTCCCAGCTTTACAGCCAAAACTCAACATTCATTGGTCCTTTTCATTTTTTCCTTCTTTTCTTGATTTTTTTCTATTTAACAACACTTTTTTTTTTAATTTTGATTTTGCAGTTTTACTTGGAATTCACACAATTTAATTTATTTCATAATTATCCTCAACATGCTCTTTTAATTAAATTATCAAAATACTAATTTTAAATTGTAGAAGTTGAAAGACCAACTTTACAGTCCCCAAGAATCACCTGCAAGCAATCACCTATCACATGCAACAGATATTCAAAACAAAATTTTGTAAACCCTCAGAGCAAGTTTGTGCAAGCAAAAATCAGCATAATGATTATTGAATGAAATTGTTTTACAAATAATACAAAATCCTTCAAAAAGGCAATGATGCAATAAAGCAGGAAAAGACAACCCTAATCTTTTCTTGAGCAAAAAGATAGCTCAATAAGATAAGATAAGAATTAAATAATAATTATCCTAGGAAATAAAATATCCTAAGTAAACTTATGCTAAAGTGTAATTAATAATTAATTACACCAACACCCCCCCATAAGTGCAACTTAGGGAGAAGCAAATTATTATGCAAAGATGAGTCCCGTAAACAAGGCCTGATCAGTTACTCATTTAAAAATGCAATGCAAACTAAATTAAATGGGATAAAGGAGAAAACCACATGGGAACAAAACTCCTCCCCAAAATAGAATGCAATAAACTAAGTGATGAAAGATGGAGGACTCCATAAGACCCCCCAAGGACACCATCCATCACAAAGATACATAAATGAATCACCCCATAAGAGAGGAAGAAAGAAACCACAAATCCCCCCAGAATGAAGTAACTCCAAAAGAAAAGAAACTGCATCTCCTGAAAGAAGTGTGAGGGAAGAGGCCAAATGAAAGAAATCTCTGAAGGTGGAATAGGTGCAGCCAAAGATGTCTCCACAGAAGTAGGTGTGACCTCAACAAATGAAGAAGCCAAAGTAGGTGAAGAAACAATAGAAACCTCCAAAGAGGTATGTTCAACTAGATCCCGCTGCACTGGAACAGAAGAAGCAATAGGAGGTGGAGGAGGTGGAATGGAAGGCCTGAGAACAAGATCCAAAGTGAGAACACCAATGTTCAAGAAGCCAAATCTCTCCTTTGAATGATGATGCACACTTGAAGTGTGAGGAACAGCTGTAGGAATAGAAGCACCACCAGTAGCAAAATCAGTGAAAGAATACAACTGAGATGAGTGATCCACTATCCCAGTAGCAATAACTGCTCTACTCTCCAAGTCTCTGATGATAACTGAATCAGGTGTGAACTCCACAGATCTCCCATTGCCCCCATGTGTTATCTGATAGACACACAAGACATCTTGAAAGGAGTGGTCCCCAAAACTAATAGACCCCTTCCCTGTAACACTCATGTAAGTGTTGTTTCCTATAAAAATGGGAGACATAGTGCAAGGCTCAAATGAAATGAACATAGACTGCGAAGATGCCATTTGATGAGATGCTCCTGAATCTAGAAGCCATCTCCCTAATCCAATACCTGAAGAAGCACAAAGAGCATGTTCCTTCATATCTGATGAAGTATGTAAACCAGTTGTGCCTATATTATGTTGCTCTGAAGAAGAAGAATGAGGAGAAGATGATGATGTAGACATCCTAGAAGGCAAATCAATCTGATGTTTTTGAAGAAGATGTTTCAGCTCATCAACGTCCTTCTTGTAACAATTATGTTCTGCATGTCCTTCCCTCTTGCAATATGCACATGGACCCTTCTCCTTCCTAAATGATTTCCCCTTACAAGAGGAGGATGAATATGAAGACTCCTTTTGTTGCTCAAGAGGTTTGGAATCCTTTTGTTTCTATTTCTTGCCTTTTCCTGTAGAAGCCTTCTGATCTCTGGGCTCCTGTGATGCAATAAGTGCCTGTGAAGAGGAAGAAGGTTTCACTATGCCCATGCTAGCTAACTTAGCTTTCTCTCAAGTGAGGGATGAAGCAAATTCATCAAGAGATGGCATAGTGAATCTCGTACCAAGTGCATCCCTAGTGGCATAAAAGGTAGATACAAAAACTAAATAATCTGGTCCAAGCTTAGAAAGAATGGACAATATCAACTAAGAGTTTTCTTTCTGAACACCACACTATGACAACTATAATCTAAGAGACTTGAGTTTGGTGAAAAACTCCTGGATGTTGTCAAAATCCCTAGGATTTAAGCAAATAAGCTCATTCTCTAACTAAAACCCTCTCATAGTATCCTGCTTCCCAAACAAAGAATCCAAAGTAGCCCATATCTCATTTGGTGTACTGCAAGACTCAATGTGAAAAAGAAGGTCAGATGAAAGAGATAGACATAATGTACCATAAGCTTCATCACACCTATTAAACCACTTTCACTTTTTAGTAGCACTTATAGGTTCAATTTATGTACCCATGGTTACCCTATACAACCCTTTATGTTTCAAGTGAATCTCCATTTGTTTTTTCCAACCAAAATAGTTGAATGGAGTAAGGAGGGAAATATTATGTAAATCCATGACAAAAACCAGCAATATATGATCTCAAATAAAAAAACAATGCTCATTGATCTCAAAAAATAGCCTGATTCCATGCTTCTCAAGAAAATAACTGAAAAGGTAAAGGCTGAGATCAAACAGAAATATCGGATACCTAGTAAAATAATCTGAAAAATAGGTCTGAAATCTTTGTAGAGCACTGAACTAGCTTTCCAACGCCTATTTGTTTCCGAAAAACGGAGCCAGGACGCAAAAGTTACACCTCCTGGAGTTAAAACAACAACTTCTGGCTTTGACAAGTGAAAAAAGCACCAAAACGGAAAAATCAGAAAATGAAACCATCACCACTAGATCCATCGTCGAATCAGCTTTCCGAAAACTATTCGTTTTCAAAAAAATAACTCCGTTTGCAAAAGTTATGAGCAAATGAAAAAAAGGCCTGAAAATAGAACCCTCAGCACTAAACAGGGTCAAGATTTCAGCTCCTTTTGTGTCGGCCCTCAGTTCTTCAATATGACCGACTGCTGGCTTGTAAGGCTAGAAAGGGCTTCAGCGAAGCCCCTAGTGGGGGCTGAGGTCGACGGGGGCTTAATGGCGGAGCTCCCAATCCCAACATGACAATGGCGAAGCACTTTAGAGCCCAGCGGGGAGCTGGATGGTGGGGAGCCGGTCCTCCAAAGGATCACCAGCAGAGGAAATAAGCCCTCAAGGGCTGGAGGAGGAATCGGCAGTGCTCGAGTTGAGGAGGCTGTTGGGCGGGGATCCGGCTGAGGTCCGGTGGCCGCTTGGTGGTGGAGCTGATTTGAACAGACAATGCCAAAAAAAAAAAAAACTTTTGTTTTTTTATTTTTTAATGTTTTTCAACCTCAAAAAATGTGTTGGGGAGGTCGTCATTATTACGGCCTTTTACAACGCCCTAAATCAACCGTGGCATTTAAGGGTTTTGGATGCTCACGATGCAGATGTGGTGATGGTTTGGCCAAAATGCAAAACTAGCACCAGGATCTGCAGAAATCAAAGGACTTACAGAAACCCTTGCACAAAATAGATGTGAGGAGAACCATCTTTAAAAACCGAACTTAACCTATAAGCCAGAGTCTGGAGCTCTGATGATACCATATATAGAAGTTGAAAAAGCCTTCACCGGTCCCAAGAATCCATCTAAGCAATCTATCACATGCAACAAATGTGTGAACAAAAGATTTACCATTAAATACTCTCGAACAAGTTTGTGCCAGGCAAAAGTCCACGGCATGATGATTGTGAATGAAATTTTGTTTTACGATAATACAAAGCAAAAAGACAATGATGCAATAAAGAAGGAAAAGACAACCCTAATCTTATCTTGAGCAAAAAGACAGCACAATAAGATAAGGATAATAATTAAATAATAATTATCCTAGGAAATAAAATATCCTAAGTAAACTTATGCTTTCAAAATGTAAATTTAAATAATTAATTCTGATAACCTCAATCCAATTTAATTTACGCTTTTTCCATTTATTTATGTAATAAAATATGTAACTTTAAAAATAAGACTTTTTCATTTAATACAAGCCTAAATTCATAGTTATTATCATTTATTAGCATCATTCAATTATTTAAATTACATCATACAATGTAAAATAAATACCACAAGTACACTCATACAAAAACACTATAATAAAATGCAAAAATGACAAAGGTCAACGAAGCACAATACCACTAAACAAGACGGTTTGAAAAACATGGGACGGGGTGACTTCCTTGTCATCTCTATTTCAACTTCATGTCTACTGGGTTAAATTGATGCTCGCCCTGTCCTGCCGAATCAGGTGGAATCGAGACTTTGTACCTGCAATTCCTGCATACAAACAAAGTTGTGTACAACATGTATATATATATAATAAAAAACATCACATCGTGAGAAGGAATTGCAACGTAGCAAGGCACTTGTAAATGAGTAGTGCTACACTCTCCTCTCACCCAAAACTATACTAACAATTACAACATTAAATATAGAGTAACATTGCTAAACTAAACTGATCACATCATAAAATAATTACTAAACCATTGCATCACAATGTATTACTTAAATCAAATTAACCATCACCAAACCAAATGTAACCATAATTTCATATCATAATATCCATGTCCTCAACTGAAGTAGCATAATCATCAAGTAGTCTAAACTATCCAATCCACCAATCCAAATAATAATAGTAACTATCAAAGTCTCAAAGTATCAAGCAAAAAGCATAGAAAAATAATAAGTCCAAACAACAACATGAGGGGTATTACATCAAGTCAAGCAAGAGTTAAGCATTTCAAGACATTACAAGATCATCAAGATAACATTCAAGATCATTGTTAAGGTATTCAAGAGCATAATACTTTATCAATTGTTGTAGTGATTCAAGATCCATCATCATGTCAAGCATATCAAGAATCAAGCATGTTATTGAGCTAGTGTTGTGATGTAGCATTAAAGATCCAAGATCAAGAATTGTTCAGTCATCCATTTCAAGATCAAGGTCTACATTCTTCATGGCCTGTTCATGCTAGATTGTAATTAAAAAGAATCATTCAAGGTGTCATTGCTCATGTTTCATGTCCTATGTTTCATCTTTCATGTTTCATGTTCATCTTTCATTATCTCATCATTTGGTTTAATTACCCCAAGGGGGTTTGACTAAGGAAAACCCCTATCCAATAACAAACCAAATTTTTTTCTCCTCTTTACATGTGTGATTGCAAATCTAGGTGTCTTGGAGCTTGAAAGATCATTGAATATTAGGTTACAAGCTTGAAGGAAGTTGTTTGAGGTGTCCCC